>WNWK01019638.1:0-37370 GCA_009830355.1 Cherax destructor
AAATGTCATATTTTCCAGATCTCTCTCTCTCTCTCTCTCTCTCTCTCTCTCTCTCTCTCTCTCTGTAAACATCAGCTACGTTGACCCGTCAGTCTTCGTTACACAAGACATACATCACTTGTGCTATACATGCTCATGTATGTTCCATACACTATACATCTTCCTGAATACGCTCTATACGTCATACATAAAGATTTCTTATCCTAGTTAGTGTGTGATATCTAATAGATATATTTACCTAGTACTTCCCCAGTCTTATCTCTCTATATCTGGTCAGATAAATGTTTTCATTCCCAAAGCGCACACACACACACACACACACACACACACACACACACACACACACACACACACACACACACTTAACAAGGAATCGTTCAAGACACTGTACACCGTGTACGTCGGCCCCATGCTGGAGTGTGCAGCTCCAGTCTGGAGCCCGCACCTCGTCGAGCACGTAGAGAAGCTGGAGAGGGTGCAGGGGTTTGCGACAGGGTTGGTTCCACAACTCGGGGGTCTGTCCTGTGAAGAAGGGTTGAGGGAGATAGGACTGGCAACACTGGAGGAAGGAAGGGTCAGAGGAGACATGATAACGACATACAAAATTCTGCGATGAATCGACAAGGTAGACAGTGACAGGATGTTCCAGAGAGGGAACAGAAACAAGGGGACACAACTGGAAGCTGAAGACTCAGATGAGTCAAAGGGATGTTAGGAAGCATTTCTTCAGCCACAGAGTAGTCAGGAAGTGGAATGGACTAGAGAAAGATATAGTGGAGGCAGGAACCATACATAGTTTTAAGACGAGGTATGATAAAGCTCATGGAGCAGGGAGAGCAGAGACCCAGTAGCGGACAGCGAAGAGGCGGGGCCAGGAGCTGAGTCTCGACCCCTGTAACCACAATTAGGTGAGTACAATTAGGTGAGTACACACACACACAGAATATGCACAGGTAAGAAGGGAGGCTCAGCGACAATATGAAAATGATATAGCATCAAAAGTCAAGTCTGACCCGAAGCTGTTGTATAGGCACATCAGGAGGAAAACAACAGTCAAGGACCAGGTAATCAGGCTGAGGAAGGAAGGTGGGGAGTTCACAAGAAACGACCAAGAGGTATGTGAAGAGCTCAACATGAGATTTAAAGAAGTATTTACAGAGGAGACAGGAAGGACTCCAGGAATTCGGAATAGGGAGGTATACCAACAAGTGCTGGATGAAATACACACAACCGAGGAGGAGCTGAAGAAGCTACCCACTTCATCACGGCACTCTCCTTCCCGTTCACTACCCACTCCATCACGGCACTCTCCTCCCTACCACTGCCCACTCCATCACGGCACTCTCCTTCCCTACCACTACCCACTTCATCACGGCACTCTCCTTCCCTTTCACTACCCACTTCATCATGGCACTCTCCTTCCCTTTCACTACCCACTCCATCACGGCACTCTCCTTCCCTACCACTGCCCTCTTCATCACAGCACTCTCCTTCCCTTTCACTTCCCACTCCATCACGGCACTCTCCTCCCTGCCACTGCCCACTCCATCACGGCACTCTCCTTCCCTTTCACTACCCACTTCATCACGGCACTCTCCTTCCCTTTCACTACCCACTCCATCACGGCACTCTCCTCCCTACCACTGCCCACTCCATCACGGCACTCTCCTTCCCTACCACTGCGCACTCCATCACGGCACTCTCCTCCCTGCCACTGCCCACTCCATCACGGCACTCTCCTTCCCTTTCAATACCCACTCCATCACAGCACTCTCCTTCCCTACCACTGCCCACTCCATCACGGCACTCTCCTCCCTACCACTGCCCACTCCATCACGGCACTCTCTTTCCCTTTCACTACCCACTTCATCACGGCACTCTCCTTTCCTTTCACTACCCACTCCATCACGGCACTCTCCTCCCTACCACTGCCCACTCCATCACGGCACTCTTCTTCCCTACCACTACCCACTTCATCACGGCACTCTCCTTCCCTTTCATTACCCACTCCATCACAGCACTCTCCTCCCTGCCACTGCCCACTTCATCACGGCACTCTCCTTCCCTACCACTGCCCTCTTCATCACAGCATTCTCCTTCCCTTTCACTACCCACTCCATCACGGCACTCTCCTCCCTGCCACTGCCCACTCCATCACGGCACTCTCCTCCCTGCCACTGCCCACTCCATCACGCACTCTCCTTCCCTACCACTGCCCTCTTCATCACGACACTCTCCTTCCCTACCACTACCCACTCCATCACGGCACTCTCCTCACTAACAGTGCCCACTCCATCACGGCACTCTCCTTTCCTACCACTTCCCACTCCATCACGGCACTCTCCTTCCCTACCACTATGTCGTGTCAGTATACATATATACACTTGTTTAGTGTATCTTTATAAAGCTGGTCCCTTTGCGTGTGACGTCACGGTACCCGCTGACGTCAGAGGCTCAGCGCATGTGCACAGCCTATCATAGGCAGACGGCCTCACTAACGTAGACCTACAGGCGAGACAGAAGGTGTGCTGGACTCTCCTCTAATTACTGTAAATATACCGTAACCATCCAACAAGGAGTATCTTTGACCTCCTATATATCTCTCCCAAGACCCACACGACAAGTGGTGAGCAGCGGTGTGCCGTAATTTTTATCGATTACGATGTTATAGAGAGATAGACTTCAAGCAAGCAAACAGCCTCCAGACCGACCACGTTACCAGCTCCTACATCAAAGAAGTCTACATATCTACAGTATCTCCTGGTCAGCTAAGTGCCTTACTTGTTTATTTTGCTAAAACCTACGAGGGGTTGACCCGGGTTTTGCAAATTCTGTACGAGTAAGCCAGTGAGGGGAGAGTCCCATTCAAGCCAGTAAAGCCACCACCAGCTACGTCAGCCTAGGCTTAAGCCAGCTTCTACCTTGCTGTGCTAGTTTGTCACAAGATTCCAAGCCAGTCAATCTGTGTGAAAATATTCTACTAAGCCAGCAAGCCACTCTGCTGTCTGAGAAGTAAGCCACGTGAGTCCAAGCATTTATACCACCTTATACTCCAGTGTATTGCTGTTCTGTGTAAATTAACACCCCCGTGGTATTCCTGGTTTTCAAGCCACCTGGGTTAAGTTCATGTAAACGGCGTAAGCCACAGGCGCACGCGGGAAGCAGTGTGGGCTAACCCTACCAGCCACCACCCCCCCACCACCCATGCTAAGGCAGACGGACGCCTTGACCACGTGCATCCACCCACACAAAGCATTAAGTGTGGATTATTTCACCCTTAACTGGGTCCTGCAAGCAGTTTATGGCACGAACCAGGTCGAGCGTCCTGAGTGTGTTTCTTCTGAACTGTTGTGCCAACTGTACTAAAACCTCGGTTCGTAGTTCAACGTTTATGCACATTACTCCTAGATATCTGCTGAGTGGATCACCAGCCTCCACCAGCCTCCACCATCCTCGCTCCAGTCAAGTTTTACACCTAGAGACATTTATTGTGTTGTTGTTTTATTTTTCAGATAATCTATAGAAAATTTCGTGTGTTGAGACAATTTCTGCGAGTTATATAAATTTTGAGTTATCCTAGGAAGTGTTATGTGTTAAAGTAATTATTTGCATTAATTTTTGATTTCACTAGTTTTGTCTCTTGTTAATTATTGCGTTACTATTTCTGTGAATTTCGTTGTGTTACTAAGTATGCAGTAAGTACAGTTTTGTTGAAGTTATCTTGTGTTCCAATATTCCACCAAGTAGTAATTTTTTTTAAAAGATTTTCAATTTTTTCCCCAGCATTATCCTATGTGTTGTTGAATTTTCTGTTTTGTTAATTATTGTGTTCCACCAAGTGTACTATCCCAGAGTTATTTTGTATTATCTTACCCTTGTTTGTTAATGTTTTAATTGTGTAATTAATTAATTTTGCTTGCCCCAGTAACTATATATTGTTTTCTCCTCCAAGCAATTTTTAACATTTTAACAGTAATATTCCCTGCTAATTCTTATGTGTTGCAGTCAGTGTTATTTTTTTCCCTTGCACCTGCTATTGTTTTGTGTACTTGTTCTTTTGTATAGTGCTAATGTGCCTTCATTTTGCAGATTAGACAAATAACTTACTGAGGATATTATTTTGCTACAATAATTACTTGTATATAGTCAACAAGAGCATGACTTTGTAGAGACAGTAAGTTAACTGTTCTGTGCCTTTGATGAGTATCTTCAGCTAATGTAAGTATTAATACCAATTTATTGTCATTAATTTTTCATTTGTTTTCATGTGTTGTTGAACAAATTCACTCTTAGTTTGTCTAAAGTCAGTGTTTTTAGTAAATTGTTCAGTAACTGTTTCATTGAGTTACCTTGCTTTGCTTGCAATTAAGAGTAAGAGTGTTCAAACTATTTTATTTCTAATATCTTTGTGTTGTGTGAAAATAATTTACCCCAGTGTGAATTTTTTTCAATCAGTCATTCCTGAAATTGATTTTGTGTAAAGTAAATTGGCCAGTATTCACCTTGTTTTATCAATTTTGTTGTGTTTATTGCTCTAGTAACTTGTCATTTCCTAAGAGTAAGAAGTAATTATTCCAGTGAACTTCTAGTGATACAAGCAGTAAAGTTACTTTAATTTTTGCCAGTGAACAATTCTACCGAATTGTTTTATCAGATTGTTGCTAGTGCCATAAGCATTATTGAATTCTTTTAATTAATTGTGTATTTAATTCTTTTGTTGTGTTGCAATTTTGTTGATATTTAAAGAAAGAAACTCATTTTGCTGTTCAAGTTAAAGCTAGATTGTTTTATCTTAGTGTGTTGAATTTTCTTGCCAAGTCAATTTCCAGTGAGTTATCTTTTCTTTAGTGTTATTGTGCTATTATCCGTGTTACTCATGCAGAATAGTTAATAATTACTATCAGTTAAGCTTATATTGTGCCATATACTTGTGTAAATTTTGCTTTCAAGTCGATTCTCGTTTATTTGCTCAGTCATGTCTCAAGTAAAGTTAAGTAGTAATGTGTTTGCTGCCAGTCGAGGCATTGAAGTTTTAGTAACCATGTGCGATAATACTGTGTGTATTGCCATTCAGAGCCATAATGATAACAAGTCAGTGAAAAGTTCTCATAGTCCCTTAATGACTGAAAGACAGTCTCTAGCCTTTGAACAATGTGTTTGTTCTTCGAGCTTGTATCAGAGAATTGCCAGAGTGATGCGGAATGTAAAGTTCAGATTAGTTCTTGTAGAAAGTATGTGTTTCACTTATTAACGTAGCCGAGCGATCAAGGCACTAGTATTACTGTCACTCCTGTCTGGAATTCAGCCCCTACAATATCTTGCATGCAAGATAGCGTTCAGATGCCTAGGGTGCCGGAGGTATCCCGGACCGCCTTGAGTACTGAGTCTATCCTTGCAATGTTGCTAGTTCAAGTAGTAGTTCCTTCCAGGGGACGCTTTGTTGAAGAAAGACTATTTGAATGAGTTATAGCATCTCTCGCTGATGCAAAAGCAATTGCAGAAAGCCGTTTCTGTTGCTAGTGTACTCACTAGAGTGCCAGTTGTTGTCCCTCGTGTTCCAGATAGTGTTCCTTCCAGTTGACAGTAAGTCTTTGCAGAGTAAAGTGTCGTGTGTCGAGTAATTCTTACCTGCAGTAAGAGTAGTGAGAACCGTTCTCCTTTGCTCATACTTTGTGTCATTGAGCTAACTATTTCAACCGGGGAGGATCCATCCACTCCACCGAGCCTGTTTATTCCTCCAGTAGGAAAGTGATCATAAGTTGTGAGCTAAAGATGGAAAATTAGAAAATCCAGTTTAGAACCGAATTATTGACTGTATGTTTTGTTATTAGATTTCCAGTATCTAGCAAGATTGTTGTGTGTTCAAGTTCTCTCTGAGTTCTGAGTTTTAACAGTATAACCCGTGTTAGCCGAGTTTATCTTTCCTGTTAAAACTTCTTCCCTGTAAATATTTATTCTTCCTCAGAAGCCGAAGAGTACATGAATACATATCGATTGATCGATCAAATTTGCAATTGTTTTATATATAATCCATTATATCTAGATCCATTAAATTTCTCTTACGTACCATTAACTCAAGAAGTGCGAGAGTAAGATTAATCTTGATCAGTTCAAAGTTATAATGTGTTTGCTATTGTATAGATTCACCCAGTACCACCTGTCTGTTCAGCCTATAGAGTTGTATAGTATGCCGAGACGTCATACGATAACATGGCCGAGCTGTCGTGTCAGTATACATATATACACTTGTTTAGTGTATCTTTATAAAGCTGGTCCCTTTGCGTGTGACGTCACGGTACCCGCTGACGTCAGAGGCTCAGCGCATGTGCACAGCCTATCATAGGCAGACGGCCTCACTAACGTAGACCTACAGGCGAGACAGACGGTGTGCGGGACTCTCCTTTCACTTACTGTAAATATACCGTAACCATCCAACAAGGAGTATCTTTGACCTCCTATATATCTCTCCCAAGACCCACACGACAACTACCCACTCCATCACGGCACTCTCCTTCCCTACCACTGCCTTCTTCATCACGGCACTCTCCTTCCCTACCACTCACTGCCCACTCCATCACACCACCGACCTAACACCCTCAGCACCAACATGAACTACACTTTTATCATCTCACCCCTCTTCATTCCTCTTCCCCCAGCCTCGTCATCTCCTTTCTCACACCTCCTTCATCATACTAAATAGGCTGCCAAGGCCTTCTTTTCTTCCTTCCCACTAAGGTGGTGAGGGTGGCCCTTCCCAGAAGTGCCTGGCTGACCCTTCTCCCAGTTAATAGGGCCGTTTCTCACTGGGTTTGTTTCGTCATTTTTATAAACTTAGTTTGCTTCTCTCCGTGTCATCCTCGTGGGTTTCAGATCTCGTTATAATTTTCGATTCGCTGTTCCTGTACCAACATTGTATACCAAACCTATGAACCCTTTTAATTTTATTTATGCGTTTACCAGGTATGTATACAAAAAGTGGTCGAACGTATTGTACTTTGTATTTATATGTCTGAACATTTCCTCGTTTATATTTCCCAATTCACCTGTGGATAAACCCAAGTTGTCCATGTAGATGTAAGGACACATTGTGTGAGGAAGGGAGGGGAAGGAGAGAGGAAAGAATGAGAGAGGAACGCGAGCTGTTAATGTTAGAGGCCTGTAGGTGCTACGGTGATGCCATGCCTCCAGCCTAAACCTTGATAGTAAGGCTAATTTGCTGTAAGCCATTAGTCAGCTAGAACCTAGTCTAAGATTGTAATTTAGACAGTTAAATTACCCTAGGAATGTAGGTGCAAGTAAGTTAACTACCAACGTTATTGCATCTCTACTGGCCTATAGTTTAACAACATGGGTGCCACTGGCCTGGTTTTGATGCCCTGCGTGAGGCAGACGCTGACACGCATCTGAACGGGTCGGCCGTGTCCCGTAGCGTCGAAACGAAAAGCATGCGAAAATAACGGCATTAATTCGGGACCCTAAGCTCCCCGAGTGTTACTGACGTGAGAATCGGTGACTCAGTAATCGTATTCCGGATGGTAGACTCCTGGAAGGCTCCGAGACGAGGAATCTCTCCATCCTGCTCTGCAGCTGATCCCGAGGTAAGTCGTCTGAGTATTTCCTGTGTCAGGATTTACGCAAATGTGTAATGCACAGGTATTTTTGTCGGGTTGCGTTGGTAAATATAAGCAACCCTGTCAAACCATTTCCCTGTCGTGTCGAATAGGAAAAACTTGCGATTTTGGCTTAAAAAGCAACGCTCTTCTTGCCGAATAAGGTAAGCGAAAATTTGTGTATGCAGTAATTTCGCCAAAATCGTTCTGAACCTAACGAAAAAAATATATTTATTAAATTATTATTAAATTATTGTAAACTTATTTTTAAAAGAAAGGAATTAATTTTAAATGAGTCCTTGCTAATTGACTAATTTTACCTATTCGGCACGACCTACACACACACACACACGCACACACACACACACACACATATATATATATATATATATATATATATATATATATATATATATATATATATATATATATATATATATATATATATATATATATAGATAGATAGATAGATAGATAGATAGATAGATAGATAGATGGATAGATAGATAGATATATAGCTAGATAGAAAGAGAGAGAGAGAGAGAGAGAGAGAGAGAGTGTGAAACCAATTAAACAGAGAGAAGTGAGCAATCCGCGTGTCCTGTGGGCAGAGGAATTTCTATATAAACTTGATCGCCTCTCCAACTTGTCACATCAGCCCCAGAAACTTGAGGTTTTGCCTCTTCCCTCACCTGTCATGCCTCCACTTCCCTCACCTCCATACAACCCCTCTGCTCAAACTCTCCTTTCATCTTATTCCCTTATCCATCTTGCACCCTGTACTCACTCTCTTACCTCATTTTTCCCTCTTTTCTCACTCTCTCCCCTTACTCCTCATACCTCTTTTTTTTCCCTCTTACATCCTCTTCCCTCAGCTTCTTTTATTCCTTCCCCTCACTCACGTGTAAGTCTAACATTACTAATCTCTTATCCTCTTTCAAAGAGGTTAAGAGATTAGTAATGTTAGACTTACACGTGAGGGGAAGGAATGAAAGAAGCTTAGGGAAGAGGATGTAAGAGGGTAAAGTTAGGTTAAGTTAGGTTAGGTTTGGAGATATATAGATAAGACTGTCTTCAATCAATTAAAAAAACTTATTGTTACATTCTACAATGCCAATAAATTAATAAATGAAAGGCAGGAAAAAGACGAACAGAAAATAGGAACACAATTACTGTTTGATTTTCGGTAAACAGTCACCCATTTGATTGTCTTAGCAACAGTGAAATGCTAACAATTATTAAGTATATGCACTGCGAACCACAGTGCTGGATCACCGTAATTACCGTAGTGGTGAGTTTTGCCTGGCGGTTCCTGGGCAGTGATCTGGCTGCGCCTGATTAATTTTTTCTAATTCCGTAAAAATTTGCTTCCTGAGAAATAAGGAAGCGGATTTACCGATATACCGACTAAGCGGCCGCTTGGGGCCCCGGGTACTTGAGGGGCCCCGGCTACTGAGAGTGGGCCCTCAAATCGTTAACTATTTGATAAATGTAACACGTGTGCAACACTTGGGTATCATTATTATTTATCCTCCAGAATAAAGATACGCAAGTTTTGCGCAAGTGTCTTATTTATCAACTTTGTCGGTTTTTATAAACCTTTTTTATTCAAACGTTAACTATTTGTTTCCTAATATTTCGGGACTCGCAGCGACTGTCATTTGGAATTATTATTAAAATAACGTGCTTAATTTTCGGTCATGTCAACAAAACAAATGCTTTCATGGTTCAGATGACAGTTGTAATGGTCACTGTAACCACACACCACAGGGGTGTTAGGTGTTGGTCAGCTTAGGGACCCACGATCCACTACATCTGCTACAGCTCTGGGTGTTCCCATCAGTTGTAAAACTGGTTATCACACCACAAAGAAAGAATTGTTCCATCTGTACCTCCCCCGACCCTTCATCTCACCTGTCTCTCTCTCATTCTCCCTCTCATCCCATTTCCACTACCCCCTCTCACTCTATTCTACTCGCCTCTCTTATCTCCTTTCTTTTTTCTCCCAGTCTCCCTTCTTTAATCCTCGCTTCCACCCCTCTACCACCTTCCTTCTCAATCGTCACCCACCCTACCTCTCACCCCATCTTCATCCCATCTCACTCCTCTTATATCTTCCCTCACACCTCTTTCTTTCCCTCCCTTTACCCCCCTCTCCCTCTCTCCCCTCACTGACTCTTCCATCAACCATCCAAGGGGACAACAGAATGGTGAGAAGGGTAAATAAGAAGGGATGTGGGAAGCTGACAAAGAGAGATGATGGGAAGATGAGAAGAAAAATATGTGTAGGAAGTATAGAGAAAATGGAGAAAAGGATAGAGGCCGCAGAGGAAGGGAGGAGTGAGGCACAGAACAGGAAGCAAGAAAGTTAATGAAGAAGAGAGAGAAATGAATAGATACTAGATACTTTACATAACACCAACGCTTCACACACACACACACACACACACACACACACACACACACACACACACACAACAGAGAATACATGAGACAAGTATTTACACAGTAACAAAAGTAGGCGAAGGTGGAGAGAAAGTGCCCAGGAAGCAGACTATACACCTGACTATTACTATATAGTATCTCCTAGACACCTGGATAACTTGCAGGTATGGCGTGTGATAAACGTTTGGCTGATATGAAGCTACCTTGGTTCTGTGTCACAGTGTTAGAGGGACTGATGAGTGCTGATTCAAAACATATTCTTCTATCTATCACGTGTTTAGCATCTGACCATTTCGGAAGTAAGAGTTGATGTCTCGATGAACTACACGAGAAGCTTAACTGATAATAAGAGGAGGAGACAAAGATACACGAAGCCGGTGAGAATCCGCCCTTGTCAGCACTTTTAACACTAATACACTAAAGCAGAGTTGCTTGATGTCAACTAAAAGTTTGGCTTATACCATATCTACAAGTTATCTAGACGTCCGAGTGTCAGTGTAACAGTTAAGAGCACATCCTTCAGTGCATACTAACTCCGATATAATATCTTCTTTCTACTTGATTAAGCCGAATATGTGTGCGAAACGTTGTCCTTAATAAGGTATCGACTACAACTGCCATTTACTTCGACTGTATCTATATACCATGGCAGTTTCGGCTTGCGAGTGGATGGGAAGCAAGGAAGAGTGAGAAGGTTGGGTAGGGGAATGCAGCACACTGGAGTGTTGGTGGAGGAGTGGCTAGGATACTGGAGTGTTGGTGGAGGAGTGGCTAGGATACTGGAGTGTTGGTGGAGGAGTGGCTAGGATAGGCGAAGGACTAGAGGCACGGAAGGGCAATGGTTTATTTTATTTAACAAAATGGGAAACATCAGCGGTCTGGTACCCAAATCTATATGATAGTTGTATCTTGGAAACAAAAGCTATGTATCCCTGTCACCTTCCATCACACAAGATGATTCATACGGAAGAGAGAGGGTCGGCAGTGGATAGTGGGAAATGAAGACAGTAATGAGGGGATAAAGATGAAGGAGAGGGGGAGGAGGAGGATGAGTAGGAGGGGGGCAGTTAAGGAGGAGGTAGGGATGGATAGGGATGAAGAGGGGTAAGGAGGAGAATGAGGGGATTAGGAATGGAAAAGGATGCTGAGGAAAAGGAGACACTGAGATGCAGGGAAGTGAGGGAGAAGGACAAGACAGAGATGATAATGGGGAAGGATGGTAGGGATGGAGATGGAGGCTGAAAAGAAAGGGAGAGCGAAATGGTGATGGAATAGGTAGGGACAGCATAAAGAAGGAGCTAAGGGTTCGAGAATGAGGGAAAGGAGGGATGAGGAGAATAAGGAAAGGGATGGAGGAGGAAGAGGAGGGATGGGGAGAAGGAGGAGGAGGAGGAGGTTGACGGGAAGGAGAATGAAAGCCAGAGAAGGTACATAAATATTCCGCCAGGCCAGTGTTTGTTCTCTCGGAGTTCTTCTGAAGTTCCACTCTCGCTTTCTTGAACTTTTTTCATGTTCCTTTTATCAAAACTTCCAAAGACACACACACACACACACACACACACACAGACACACACACACACACACACACACACACACACACACAACACACACACACACACACACAACACACACACACACACACACACACACATAAACACACACTCACAAGTGTGCGTACACACACACACACAACCAGCACACATGCACTACAAAACCTAACCCATTATATATATATATATATATATATATATATATATATATATATATATATATATATATATATATATATATATATATATATATATATATATAAAGAAAAAAATGGTGGTTCAGAGGGAAAGTCAAAGGCTCAGGGATCAGAGGAAGATGTTCCTCTAAAGGAAGAATGGATGGAAGAGCAATGTAAAAGGATGGAAAAGCAAACTAGGTGAGCTTTCCATGAAAATGGAGAAGAGGATGGAGGCAGAGAAGAAGAAGTGGGAGTCACAAGCTGAAGCCGCAGAAGCCAGTATACGGGCCCTAGAATATGAGGAAAATACATTGAAGCGAGTTACAGGGCTATTGCCCAGAGGAGACATGGCATATGAAGCAAGTACACCCTTATTAAATGAGGACCCCAATGGAAAGGAAGGAGACAAGATTTATGCTAAAGCTCTATCAGTCCACCAAGCAACGCCGACGAATATAGGGGCAGAGCTGTTAGAAGCAGGGATAGCAGTAAGTGAGTGGGGAGAAGGTAGAGAACTTGAGAGGTCCCATGCCACCAAGAGTTACAGGAAAAAATAAGGCAGACAATGGCTATGTACAAATGGGACCCAGAGATACAGAGGGAGCGACAATGGAAGGAGGAGAGGAATAAGTCAGTGTTTATGCATGGGCTTCAGGAGAGCGAAGGGAAGACACATAATGAAAGATGGCAGAAAGAAAAACAAAAGATTGAAAACATCATCAAAGAAATAGGCGTGAAGAGGACATGATTGAGATATTAAATTTTCAGTGAATAGGAGGGTACTTGATGGGAAGAAATCAGCTGGTCAAACTGATTTTCAAGACAGAAATGGTGCAGAACAGGGTCCTGCAAGAGAAACCACGACTGAAGGAATCATCAACATATCAGAGGGTGTTCCTAGACTGCGACAGAATAAGAATACAACAGCAGCAGCTGAGAGAGAAGACACAGAAGCGAAAGGGGCTAGGAAGAGAGACAAGGACAGAATCAGCAGAGGACAACCAGAGCCAGGCAGAGCAACAAGTGCAAGTAAACACAAAACCACCCTCAAAACCCGACAGCCAAACATGCAATCCCAAAACAAACCACAATCCACACTTTCAGTCCCTACCCCACGCTGTGCTGTAAAATCCCACAGCATACTGCCAGGTCCCCCTCCCCCACAGACCCCCAAGAACACAGTGTTGGAGAGTAAACTGAAGGTATGGTACAATAACGCTGATGGAATAACGAATAAGTGGGAAGAGTGGCACGAGAGAATCAAAGAGGCATCATCAGACATCATAGCTCAAACGGGATATCAGATCTTGACGAAAGATAGAGGGAACAGAGGGGGTGGAGGAGTGGCACTGCTGAAGAGAGGAGACAGAGGAGAAGCAAGAGACTACATAGTAAGAACACTTCAGTCTGGAGATCCCAAGGTGGTGATTGCAGTGATGTATAACCCACCACAGAAGATCAGGAGGCCAAGGCAAGAATATGATGAGAGTAACAGAGCGATGGTTGGCACACTGGCTGAAGTGGCCGGAAGAGCTCATGCGAGCAGGGCAAAAATGTTGATTGTGAGCGGCTGTAATCACAAAGAAATTGACTGAGAGAACCTGGAGCCTCATGGGGGCCCAGAAACGTGGAGGGCTAAGATGATGGAGGTGGTACTGAAAAACCTAATGTTCCACCATGTAAGTAACACTTCCAGAGAGAGAGGAGAGGACGAACCAGCAAGACTGGACCTGTTCTTCTTCTTGAGTAGTGCAGATATTGAGGATATCACATATGAGAGACCCCTCGGGGCCAGTGATCAAGTGGTTCTGAGCTTCGAATACTTAGTAGAGTTACAAGTGGAGAGGGAAGCAGGAAGGGCAGGACGAATGAACGAGGTTCAGTGGGACAGGGCACTGGCAGGGAAGTCAGTGAATGAGATAATGGAATATGTGACAACAATATGCAAGGAATCTGAGGAGAGGTTTGTACCCAAGGGTAACAAAAATAGATAGGCCAAAACCAAGTGTGCTACAGAATGGAAGAAGTATAGAAGGCAATGAACCCGGGAGAATAAGGAAAGCAGTCATAGAGCCAGAAACTAATATGCACAGGTAAGAAGGAAGGCCCATACGAGAATACGAAAATGACAAAACAGCGAAAGCCAAATCTGACCCCAAGCTGTTGTACAGCCACATCAGGAGGAAGACAATAGTCAATGACCAGGTAATCAGGCTGAGGAAGGAAGGAGGGGAGATCACAAGAAACGACCGCGACGTATGTGAGGAGCTCAACAAATCATAAAGAAGTGTCCACAGAGGAGACAGAAGGGACTCCAGAAAGACGGAGAGGTGGGGTACATCATTAAATTTCGGACACAATACATACAACCGAGGAAGAAGTGAAGAGGCTGCTGAGCAAGCTAGATACCTAAAAGGCGATGGGGCCGGATAACATCTCTCCATGGGTCCTGAGAGAGGGAGCAGAGGCACTATGCGTGCCACTAACAACAACCTTCAACACATCTATCGAAACAGGGCAACTACCTGAGGAATAGAAGACTGCAAATGTAGTCCCAATTTTTATAAAAGTAGACAGACACGAAGCAATTAAACTACAGACCAGTGTCACTGACATGTATAGTATACAAAATCAGGGAGAAGATTATCAGGAGAAAAGTCGTGGAGCACCTAGAAAGGAATGTGCTTAACAACGACAACAAGCACGGTTTCAGAGATGGGAAATCCTTTGTCTCAAACCTACTGGAGTTCTATGACAGGGTGACAGCAGTAAGACAAGAGAGAGAGAGGTGTGGGTAGATTGCATTTTCTTGGACTGTAAGATGGCTTTTGACACAGATCCACACAAGAGATTAGTGCAAAAGCTGGAGGACCAGGCAGCTATAACAACGAAGGCGCTGCAACGGATCAGGGAATACCTGTCGGGAAGACATCAGTGAGTTATGGTACGTGACAAAGCGTCAGAGTGGGCGCCTGTGCCGAGCGAGGTTCCACAGGGGTCAGTCCAAGTATTGGTGTTGTTTCTAGTATATGTGAACGACATGACGGAAGGAATAGATCAGAAGTGTCCATGTTTGCAGATGATGTGAAGTTGATGAGAAGAATTCAATCGGACGAGGACCAAGCAGAACTACAAAGGGATCTGGTCAGGCTGCAGGCCTGGTCCAGAAACTGGCTTCTGGAGTTCAACCCCACCAAGTGCAAAGTCATGAAGATTGGGGAAGAGCAAATAAGACCGCAGACGGAGTACAGTCTAGGGGGCCAGAGACTACAAACCTCACTCAAGAATTAGAATCTTGGGCTGAGTATAACACCGGGCACATTTCCTGAGGCGCACATCAACCAAATAACTGATGCAGCATATGGGCACCTAGCAAACCTAAGAACAGCATTCCGACATCTCAATTAGGAATCGTTCAGGACCCTGTACACCGTGTACGTTAGGCCCATATTGGAGTATGTAACACCTGTTTGGAACCCACACCTAGCCAAGCATGTAAGGAAAAGAGAGAAAATGCAAATGTTTGCAACAAGACTAGTCCCGGAACTAAGGGGCATGTTCTACGAGGAGAGGTTATGGGAAATCGACCTGACGACACTGGAGAACAGGAGAGATAGGGGATATATGAGAAAGACATGTAAAATATTGAGAGGAATTGACAAGGTGGACAGAGACTGGATGTTCCAGAGATAGGACACAGCAACAAGGGTCACAGTTGGAAGTTGAAGACTCAGATAAATCACAGGGATGTTAGGAAGTGTTTCTTCAGTCACTGAGTTGTCAGGAAGTGGAATAGTCTGGGAAGTGATGTAGTGGAGGCAGGATCCATACATAGCTTTAAGAAGAGATATGATAAAGCTCATGGGGCAGGAAGAGTGACCTAATAGCGACCAGTGAAGAGGCAAACCCAGGAGCTGTGAATCGACCCCTGCAACCATAACTAGGTGAGTACACACACACACACAATTCCTCAAACAAATATTTTTTCTATCATCTTTCTATTTTTTTCCTGTCATTTTTTTTTTCATTTTTTTTTTTTTGGGTCTGCTATTGTTGTCTTTGTCGCGTCTCAACATGTTTGTCCCTGTGAAGAAAACGGGAATTCCTGAAATTTATTTCTGACCCTCCGCTGCGTCTACAATAATCTAAAAATCTCTGTTATCTCATATTCTTTTAAATATATATTGTATTTTACTGTATTTTAATTTTATTTTCGATTTAGTGTTTTAATCATTTTTTTAATTATATGCATCGGAAGCATCACGTTTTATTGACGCATAATTATTATTATTATTAGTAGTAGTAGTAGTAATATTATTATTATTATTATTATTATTATCATCATCATCATTATTATTATTATTATTATTATTATTATTATTATTATTATTATTATTATTATTTTATTATCAGGTTTGCTCCGAAGACGACCAGCTCTAACTCTTTGGATCAAGAGCCCATTTCGTGAATCTGGGCTTCTGAGATGATACATCCTGATGTGAACTGGGCACAAGAATGTTGCAGCTTGACCTGGATAGGATGATGTGGTCGTTGAAGTTGCAGATGCAGTTCAGTGCAGGCAAGGGTTATAAGATCGTAATCCTTGGATAAGGAAATAACTAAGCCGAAAAAGTTCTCAGAGTTCTGGTTAGGAGAAATTTGAAGCCAAGACGTTATTGCATAAATATTCGTAATAAAGCAAAGGAAATTCTTGTCCTCCTATGAAGAAGAATATACAGTGAAAGTCCTAATCTTATACTTCAACTTTATATATCTTTGGTTAGACCCCATTTAGGCTGTACCTAATAAAGTGGCCAGTGAGTGTAGATAGCGATTTTAAAACATCTAACCCAGACAGGACTAGCTGCGATGGATACAAATTGGAGAAATTTAGATTTTGAAAGGATATTTGAAGGCACTGGTTTGGCAATAGAGTTAAAAATGAACGGAACAAACTCCAAAGTAGTGCCATCTAGGCAAGAACTTTGAAAAGTTTTAAATATAGGTTGGAGAGGTGCATTTGTGGGTGTGAATTGGACCTACGTATCATGGACCAGTAGGCCTGCTGCAGTGTTCCTTTGTGTTTTATGTTCTTATTAGCGAACGAGGATGGAGCCTTTGTAATTCCCTGCCTTGAAATGAGCCACAAGTATCTGATGCCAGAGCAGTCGTACGTCTGGCTGGCTTGTTTTCAGTGCCACTGATGTTTGGAGGAAGATGGAGGTGAATAACATAAGTTTCCTTCAATACTCCATGCATTGTATGACCTATCAGTGTTTAGCACTTCCCTATGATTATAATGATGGTTATAATAATAATAATAATAATAATAATAATAATAATAATAATAATAATAATAATAATAATAATAATAATAATAATAATAATAATAATCTTCAATAGATATTCCAGTTTAATAACCCAGTATTTATATGGTATTATTGTGAATTCGTGGAAAACAAACTCTGGTTACAATTAACGTAACGGCACTCAAAGTTAACGAAATGGGTCTCAACTGTAGCATGTACAGCAGCTCATGCTCTCTCTCTCTCTCTCTCTCTCTCTCTCTCTCTCTCTCTCTCTCTCTCTCTCTCTCTCTCTCTCTCTCTCTCTCTCTCTCTCTCCTTCATTAAAACCCGACTCCTTTGATTCATAATTCACATTGACTTAATATTTGTTCTTCCATTTTTCATCCTAGAATTTTTAAATATTCCTTTACAAGTCCTTGACGTCAAACACGGGGAACCAATGCAATTAATAATTTTCTCGATGCAGCTCTCGCCTCAGTGGACTCCACACAATTGTCAAAAAACCCAAGCCAAAACCTTCATGTTCCCAAAAAAAAAAATCATAGGAACACTGACCCTTCACTTGGACCTTGGAATGCAGTGTTATATAACTAATGAATATATTTTTATGCCTTGTCTTACGAAATTGAGGGTCGCTGTGCTTGGGGATTTTATTTCCTGGCTGTGAGCCAGACGAAATACTGCCTTCCAAATTGCTGTTCTGGCAGCGAGCAGTTTGGTTGGTGAATAAGTAATTGAGCAAGTGAGAGATTTAGTAAGCGAGTGACTGAATGATTTAGTGAGTGATTATGGATATGATTGACTGTGGGAGTGGGCGAGTGGTTGAGTGAGTGCTTAAGTGGGTAAATGAGATAATGAGTGACTGAGTAAGTGAGCAATAAAGAATAATTCTAACCATAAACACCTTACCTATGAGAGGAAATACAATTAATTACAATGCATATTTTAAAAACAAATATTTTCACTTTATCATTCTTCTCATTCCATCATTTTTTTTAAGCACATCAGTTGTCCTTCCTTTCCATCCCTTCCCCGCCCTTCCATTCCGTGTGCTTCTCTTCCCTCCATCGCTTTCCCTGTATTCCCATTGGACTTCCCTCTCAACCCTTCCTTCCGACGATACCCTTATCAAACAATTAAATTCACTTCAAATGTCTTAAGACTGAATATTTTATCCTTCCTGTCAAATAATTTCGCTTGATATATAGTGACTAACACCGGATATCCGGATTCTTAAATCCCTCGCAATGCAGAACTGTCTCCCCTCCTGTGCAGTTGACACAAGCTTGAGTGTTTGTAAACAGCGCCGACCCTACGCTAGTACTGATCTGTGTTTTTACTCGCTACTTGCGTCACGTAAGCTGCTTTTCAGATTAGCAAACACGGTAGCTGTTGATGAATAAGACTCATGCGCAGCACTTAGGTATCTTCATGATACCTAGGAGTTGCATATGTGTCTCATTCATTAGCCTGTCGGTACTGAATACTATTTAATTGAGGGACGTTAACAGGTCTTACACAACCCTAGTTACATTCTGACTTTGCAAAACAAATTTTTCCACCCCGTTTATAAAAAAAAAATAGGAGCAAAGAGCCGCTTTTTCGTGTCTTACGATTTTGGGAGGCGAGTGGCAAATCTTTGCTCATGAATTTCTCCACAACTGCTCTCGTCAGACAGAAATCTTGCTATCTGCACTTCGTCAATGCCCTTTCTGAGTTTTCCTTCTACAGATAGAATCACGGCACGCATAAGTGCGATAAACCACCTCAATTACTGGGAACGCTTGAAGTTCCTAAACCTGTACTCTCTAGAACGCAGGCGGGAGAGATACATTATTATATACACGTGGAAAGTTCTCGAGGGATTAGTACCAAACTTGCACACGAGAGTCACTCCCTACGAAAGCAAAAGACTCGGCAGGCGATGTAACATCCCCCCAATGAAAAGCAGGGGTGCCACTAGCACGTTGAGAGACAACACAATAAGTGTCAGGGGCCCAAGACTGTTCAACTGCCTCCCAGCATACATCAGGGGGATTACCAACAAACCCCTGGCTGTCTTCAAACAGGCACTGGACAGGCACCTAAAGTCGGTACCTGACCAGCCAGGCTGTGGTTCGTACGTTGGACTGCGTGCGGCCAGCAGTAACAGCCTGGTTGATCAGGCTCTGATCCAACATGAGGCCTGGTCACAGACCGGGCCGCAGGGGCGTTGACCCCTGGAACTCTCTCCAGGTATACTCCAGGAAGTTTGGGAATATTTAGCGGAATGCAGCTGATGGCACCGGGCACAACGAATGTGCAGTAATCAGCCCCACGTCCGTCCTGCCAGATGTCTTAGCTGTAGAAGGTCTGGTTGGTCTTCTGCACTGAGTGCCAACCATAGTGGTTGAATCGGCTACTCATTCTATCAGTTTTCCTGAGTTGCACTGGGCTTGGCTCTTCAACGAAGGGAAACGGCAGTGCCGTGATGTTGGTTTTAGAGCTCTTGATCCAATAAATTGGAGCTACTGCATCCTCCTCTGATTAAACCTGATTACCGTCAATTTACGTTTCAATGGCTTCTATATAAATATGTTATTAATCGTATTAATCGCACAAACATTCTCGTTTCAGACTTGTCATAAACTGATAACAATCACAGTACATATATTAAATATTCCTTATTTTCAAGAATTGTTTTATGAATAACATAATTTAAAGAGTAAACATATTTTATGTGACAAATAAAAAACTTATTTATAAACCATAAAAATGTTAGTCATTCAGGGGAAGGAGTAATTAACATAGGTCAGGAAAGGTGATGTGCCGTATCAGTAACTATGAGTGATTCAAGTTTAATTAAGTGGTCGAAGATCGTAAAACACGGGAAGCGTAACAAGCGATACGGTGTTCCAGAAAATGCTCATTCTGAAACGTGTGTCCAGTCTTTGTTATTGTCGGCAGCACGAGTCATTCATGGCGCTTATTCATCCCGTGAGTCACTGATTTAGTGATTCACAGAATGAATAAGTGCGACAGGCAAGCGGGTGTAGGCGATGGACTCCCTAACATAATTTCAACTGAAAGCTAAAACACACGCACACACACACATGAACCAAGATGATGGACGTGTTACTGGAAAACCTGATGCACCAACATGTCAGGGACACGACCAGAGTGAGAGGAGAAGATGAACCAGCAAGACTGGACCTTGTATTCACCCTGAACAGCTCAGATATTGAAGACATAACACATGAGAGCCCCCTGGGAGCCAGCGACCATATGGTGCTGAGCTTTGAGTACATTGTAGAGCTACAGGTGGAGAGGGAAAACAGTACAGAAAGAGACAAACCAGATTTTAAAAGAGGGAACTACACAGGCATGAGGAATTTCCTGCAGGACGTTCAGTGGGAAAGGGAAATGGACGGACAGACAATAAGTGAAATGATGGAATATGTAGGGGCAAAGTGCAAGGAGGCAGAGGAACAGTTTATACCCAGAGGAAAAATATTAAATGGGAAGGCCAGAAAGAGCCCCTGGTTTACCCAAAGGTGCAGGGAAGCAAAGACCAAGAGTGTCAGAGAATGGAAAAGGTACAGAAGGCAAAGAACCCAAGTAAACAAAGAGATTAGTAGAAGAGCTAGAAACGAGTATGCACAGGTACGGAGGGAAGCCCAGAAACAGTACGAAAATGACATAGCATCGAAAGTCAAGTCCGACCCGAAACTGATGTACAGTCACATCAGAAGGAAGACAACAGTTGAAGACCAGGTGATAAGGCTGAGGAGAGAAGATGGGGAACTCATAAGTAACGATCAAGAGGTATGTGAGGAGCTCAACTTAAGGTTTAAGGAAGTATTCACAGTGGAGAAAGCAAGGCAGCTGGGTAGACAGGATGGGGTGCACCACCAACAAGGGATGTATCAAGCGCTAGAGGGCATACACACAACTGAGGAGGAGGTGAAGCAGTTACTCAGTGACCTTGATACCTCAAAGGCGATGGGTCCGGACAACATCTCCCCGTGGGTTCTTCGGGAAGGAGCTGAGGTACTGAGTGTGCCACTTACCATAATATTCAACACATCCCTTGAAAATGGGCAGTTACCTGAGGTATGGAAGAAGGCCAACGTAGTCCCCATCTTTAAAAAAAGGAGACAGAAAAGAAGCACTAAACTATATACCGGTATCACTTACATGTATAGTGTGCAAAGTCCTGGAGAAAATCATCAGGAAAAGAATGGTGGAGCACCTCGAGCTGAACAGGATAATAAACACCAGGCAGCACGGATTCCGGGAAGGCAAATCCTGTGTAACAAACCTCCTAGAGTTTTATGATAAAGTAACAGAGGTAAGGCAAGAGAAAGAAGGGTGGGTTGATTGCATTTTCCTGGACTGCAGGAAGGCCTTCGACACAGTTCCTCACATGAGATTAGTAAAGAAGCTGGAAGAACAAGCACGTATAACAGGAAAGGCACTGGAATGGATCAGGGAATACCTCACAGGGAGGCAATAACGGGTCATGGTGCGTGATGAGGTATCACAATGGGCACCTGTGACGAGCGGCGTTCTGCAGGGGTCAGTCCTAGGACCAGTGTTATTCTTGGTATATGTAAATGACATGACAGATGGGATAGACTCAGAAGTGTCTCTGTTCGCAGATGATGTGAAATTAATGAGGAGAATCACATCGGAAGAGGACCAAGCAGGACTTCAAACAGACCTGGACAAGCTTGACATCTGGTCTAGCAAATGGCTTCTCGAATTCAATCCCACCAAATGCAAAGTCATGAAGATCGGAGAAGGGCAAAGAAGACCGCTGACAGAGTACAGGCTAGGCGGACAAAGGCTACAAACCTCGGAAAAGGAGAAAGACCTTGGGGTGAGTATAACGCCAAGCACGTCTCCGGAGGCACACATCAACCAGATAACTGCGGCAGCATATGGGCGACTGGCAAACCTAAGATTAGCGTTCCGTTACCTAAACAAGGAATCGTTCAAGACACTGTACACCGTGTACGTCAGGCCCATACTAGAATATGCAGCACCAGTCTGGAACCCACACCTGGTCAAGCACGTAAAGAAACTAGAGAAAGTGCAAAGGTTTGCGACAAGGTTAGTTCCACAACTCAGGGGTCTGTCCTATGAAGAAAGGTTGAGGGAAATAGGACTAACAACACTGGAGGAAAGAAGGGTCAGAGGAGACATGATAACGACATACAAAATACTGCGGGGAATCGACAAGGTAGACAGGGACAGGATGTTCCAGAGAGGGAACACAGAAACAAGGGGACACAACTGGAAGCTGAAGACTCAGATGAGTCAAAGGGATGTTAGGAAGCATTTCTTCAGCCATAGAGTAGTCAGGAAGTGGAATAGTCTAGAGAAAGATATAGTGGAGGCAGGAACCATACATTGTTTTAAGACAAGGTATGATAAAGCTCATGGAGCAGGGAGAGCAGAGACCCAGTAGCGGACAGCGAAGAGGCGGGGCCAGGAGCTGAGTCTCGACCCCTGCAACCACAATTAGGTGAGTACAATTAGGTGAGTACACACACACACACACAGAGACACACACACAAATCCAAGCAGACAGAACAAAACAAGGAAGACAGGGAAAGTAACACACTCAAACCCTGCAGACGTAATACCTGTTGTCACAACACAACACAGAATACGTAGATTAAACTGCGAACACAACAAAGTCGGCAGAAAAATAGCAAAACGCATTAATGTGGCTTCACTGCAAAAGTTGAAGTGGAATCAACCACAGCAATTTGCAATTTTGTCTGCTCCTCCCCTTCTCCTACTAGTCCCTCCCTCTTGTCCCTCCCTCTTGTCCCTCCCCTGTTTCCCCTCCCCAAGCTCCTCCCCGTCCTTTCTTTCACGAAACTTCTTAAACCCTTTACCCTTGCCTTTCTAGTTTCTGTTTATGGCTTATCGATATCGCTAGGACCACTAAGGTCGCAAAGCATTAACATCAAGAGCAATTTAGTCTCTAATCTCTCAGTATTTATTGGCAGATATACATACCTCTTTGTGTATACCCTGTGACTTTTTTATAAAACCCCTCCCATTCTATTGCCATTTCACCAAAATCCCATCCCTTCCTCCATATCTGTAAGTGGTTCCCTATCAAGAGTGAGACCAAAGAAGTGGTCAGTCGGTCTCTGGTGTGAGGTGAAGCGAGCACCGTCACCCAGCATCTGCAGGAGAGTGTAGCCACCCGGGATCCAACATGGCTCCTCTATTTTGATACAAGCCCTTTAAAAAAAACTGTATCATGTATTGATTCAGGTTTTCTCAAGACTTCATGCTGTCCACATAATTGCTAATGATGCAATGGTCTTTTCCTTCGCGACCTCATTTTGTACATTATTCTAAACTGGTGGCAGCTTTTTGTCGAAGAATTTACTCATTACAATTCATTTTTACTCTAAATTTTCATTTGACTTTATCAAACGCATATTTCATGAGGTGCCACATGCAGCTGAGTACAGTCTGTAAGTTTTGCCGTAAATTTCAGAGATTGGAGCACAGCGAATTTTTCTTCTTTAATATGAATTATTAAAATGAAATTTTAACGCAAAGACAATTTCCTCATGAAATATATCAATTTCAAAATCAAGCTGCACCCTTCTATTTAGGTGAAGTTTGTGCATAAATGAGATCACAGAGACCTGGCTCCCCTCCGACTTACCTCTGATTTTGGCAAGACATTTAACCAGCCTAACTCGACTCCCTCGTGACCAGACTTTAATGGCTTGAGTCAGACATGACCCGACATAGATTTGACTTTAGGAAGACCTGGGAGAGAGAAAGAGAGAGAGAGAGAGAGAGAGAGAGAGAGAGAGAGAGAGAGAGAGAGAGAGAGAGAGACTTTCAAATGAGCTGATGTAGGTAATAGCTCTTGGCTTGTAAATAAAGGAAGGAACACTTAACCTAACCCTGTAAAACCCTTGTGAAAAAGATTGTTCCAATTCTGTTTGAAAATCGATACTTACCTATGGCCTTTCTAAATCTATATTTATCTAACGTGAAAGATAGTTACGTCATTTTTCGTTCACTAATATTCACTAATAATTACAAACCCGTTTTCAGCCAATAAACAAGAGAAAAAAAAACGACTGCAGTTCAGAAAATATATGTTTCTGTAAATGAAGTGTCAGAGGCATTTCCTTCCAATTAGTTAAATTTACAATAAAAAAATAATTATGACTCGGTCTTGTATTTACGGCACTGTCGAACATTTATGTTACTGAGGAAAAACTACGGAAATGTTGAATGATTTTAAGACTGTTCTTTAATTATGATATTGTCGTATAATTGCAGATTTCAGATTTTGTTTTTATAGACCCTATAATTTTCTTTTTTTTCCAAAGCATTTTATGCTGGCGGTCGGTAGCGCACTCATCAGGTGCGTAGTTCAATCCCCGGTAAGGGTGGAAACATTAATACATGTTTCCTTAAGACACCTGCTGTACCTGTTCGCCTAGCAGTAAATAGGTACCTGTGTGGTAGCCGACTGGTGTGGGTCGCATCCTGGGGACAAAATTAACCTAATTTGCCTCAAATGCTCTGTATAACCAGGGCTTTCTACATAGTATGTCATCGATGTCATCAAGGTCTGTATACGTTGTACACGTATTTGAAGAAATAAAGATAATAATAATAATAATAATAATAATAATATTATTATTATTATTATTATTATTATTATTATTATTATTATTATTATTGCTCCATCATCATGTATGCTCCCTACGTCTTTCCGGAAATAAGCTAATAACTGGTTAGTATGACTCACTTCCACTAATGAGCCCATCTCACCTGTGACCTCATTTACAAGCTGCTACACCTCACTTTTCAACACATAGGTCTCTGGCCTCGTGATAAAGTCCACGAGACTGATTATCTGACAGCAAGGCTAAGGGATTCAATACTTCAAACTATCTCTCAACTTCGTCTACTCTCTTCCAACAAGGCTGAGGGACTGATTACCTCACAATAGCTCTCCTCATCTACTATCTCCAGGATCGTATTCGACTGATGAAACGTAAAGCCCAGGCGAAACGTTTAATCAAGTCTCATGATACCAACAACTGTGTCCGCCATTTTGCCGGTCAGAAGCTTTGATGAATATATTTAGTTTATATTTTATATTAATGAAATAAACAAGTGTGATACATTGATAACTTTAGAGAGTTTATTTGAAATATTAACATATGTAAGCCGGATTCAATTAAAATAAATAAAATATTAACAGATGTGTCAATTGGATTAAAAATCGCAGAATATTCGATATAAATTTCATACGAATAAATTTTGAATAAATTGTATATTTCAGGCAGTTAATTCTGTCTTCCTGAGAGAAACATTCACACATCCATGAGTGGGGATCCAAGACGATGGTGACATTCACACATATATGAGTGGGGATCCAAGATGATGGTGACATTGAAACATCCATTAGTGGGGATCCAAGATGGCGGAGACATTCAAACATCCATGAGTGGGGATCCAAGATGATGGTGACACTCTCTGAATATGAGTGACTCACCAACATATATATCCCTGTTTGGGGATCCTGGACGATAGTGTGGTTCAAGCAACTCACCCATGGCTAGACTTGGGAAGGTATGACCACACGTAGAGACATTACTGTTTATAGTTGAAGCAGCAGTGAGACTGAACAGCACTTGACAGTAACAGCATGCAGAGTTATGTAAAGTTTCCGACGTTGCTCACCTCTCAAATCCCCTCCGATGAGAGGTGAGCAATGTCAGAAACTGTACATAATTCTGCATGCAAAATAAGAACAAAGTGAGTTCAAAGAAACGAGCAGCGATTAAATATTTAGTCATCAATGAGGATGCATGATAGAAGCAAAGAATGACATAACTGAGGATCGAAATTTCACATTTTGCTATCAAGCATCCAGATTACAAAGTATCATAATCATATATTATGTTAATCTGTGATTATGGGATTACAAAAATTATAATCCGGCCCTGATGGGGCCTGTATATGGAATGCAATACAAATATTTATCAATAGATTTACCTTTTAGTCCTTAGATTTTAAGAGTGCCTGGGGCCTACAAAGGTTTTAATAATTTCCTGGGTGTCACATCTCACTCTGAAATAACACGTGTGGGGAAATAAATTTATGGAGGTTTCCTCTTGAAGGGTTAGCTAGATTCCTAAATACCTAGGAGTTAGTAAACTGTTTGGAGTCACATCCTAGGGAAAAAGAACCTAAGAATTCCCACGGCAATATGCCACACTGCTGGCATACCTGGGTATGTACCTCCCGGGGTTAATATTTCGATGGATGCCATATTGCTGCCTCGAGCCATTCTTCCAGCCATGTGTGACGTAGCATCCTGAGTGCCTCCTCCAGACTGTTGGCTGACTTATCACTCGTTCTCTCCGTCATAACAACACAGTTGCCAAACATTGCCAACACAGCTGGTGCCTCAAGAAAGAATGTTATTGTCTTTCAATAACTGTTTTACTATTAACATTACACTTTTGTGTTCCTAAGTAATTGCAATTCTTGTTATGCAGGAGTATGGGTGTTTTCAATGTTTTTATGTGAAACATTAAGTACAGCCAAAGGAAGAGATAATTATGTCATTTATGTAGTCTTGGAGAGGATTGTTGCGCAACGCTTTTTCCTGTTCAAATAAGCACGTATACACACACACACACACACACACACACACACACACACACACACACACACACACACACACACAACAGGCCTAGTGTCTAATCGACATGTGCCTAGGACAAAATGGTAACTAACACAAGCTTGACATCTGGTCTAGCAACTGGCTTCTCGAATTCAATCCCACCAAATGCAAAGTCATGAAGATCGGAGAAGGGCAAAGAAGACCGCTGACAGAGTACAGGCTAGGCGGACAAAGGCTACAAACCTCGGCAAAGGAGAAAGACCTTGGGGTGAGTATAACGCCAAGTACGTCTCCGGAGGCACACATCAACCAGATAACTGCGGCAGCATATGAGCGACTGGCAAACCTAAGATTAGCGTTCCGTTACCTTAACAAGGAATCGTTCAAGACACTGTACACCGTGTACGTCAGGCCCATACTAGAGTATGCAGCACCAGTCTGGAACCCACACCTGGTCAAGCACATAAAGAAACTAGAGAAAGTGCAAAGGTTTGCGACAAGGTTAGTGCCACAACTCAGGAGACTGTCCTATGAAGAAAGGTTGAGGGAAATAGGACTAACAACACTGGAGGAAAGAAGGGTCAGAGGAGACATGAGAACGACATACAAAATACTGCGGGGAATTGACAAGGTAGACAGTGACAGGATGTTCCAGAGAGGGAACACAGAAACAAGGGGACACAACTGGAAGCTGAAGACTCAGATGAGTCAAAGGGATGTTAGGAAGCATTTCTTCAGCCACAGAATAGTCAGGAAGTGGAATAGTCTAGAGAAAGATATAGTGGAGGCAGGAACCATACATAGTTTTAAGACAAAGTATGATAAAGCTCATGGAGCAGGGAGAGCAGAGACCCAGTAGCGGACAGCGAAGAGGCGTGGCCAGGAGCTGAGTCTCGACCCCTGCAACCACAATTAGGTGAGTACAATTAGGTGAGTACACTCACACTGCAAACCTCAACCAAG
The DNA here is from genome assembly GCA_009830355.1 of Cherax destructor. Classification (NCBI taxonomy): domain Eukaryota; kingdom Metazoa; phylum Arthropoda; class Malacostraca; order Decapoda; family Parastacidae; genus Cherax; species Cherax destructor. Next base: position 27,733 of record WNWK01019638.1, read on the forward strand.
GAAAAAGATCTTGGGGTGAGTATAACACCAGGCACGTCTCCTGAGGCGCACATCAACCAAATAACTGCTGCAGCATATGGGCGCCTAGCTAACCTAAGAACAGCATTCCGACATCTTAATAAAGAATCGTTCAGGACCCTGTACACTGTGTACGTTAGGCCCATACTGGAGTATGCAGCACCAGTTTGGAACCCACATCTAGCCAAGCACGTAAAGAAGCTAGATAAAGTGCAAAGGTTTGCAACAAGACTAGTCCCGGAGCTAAGGGGTATGTCCTACGAGGAGAGGTTAAGGGAAATCGACCTGACGACACTGGAGGACAGGAGAGATAGGGGGGACATGATAACGACATATAAGATACTGAGAGGAATAGGCAAGGTGGACAGAGACAGAATATTCCATAGATGGGACACAGCAACAAGGGGACACAGTTGGAAGTTGAATACTCAAATATATCACAGGGATGTTAGGAAGTATTTCTTCAGTCACAGAGTGGTCGGGAAGTGGAATAGCTTGGGAAGCGATGTAGTGGAGGCAGGTTCCATACATAGCTTTAAGGAAAGGTATGATAAAGCTCATGGCGCAGGGAGAGTGACCCAGTAGTGGCCAGTGAAGAGGCGGTGCCAGGAGCTATGACTCGACCCCTGCAACCACAACTAGATGAGTACAACTAGGTGAGTACACACACACCCACCCACATACACACACACGCACGGAGGGCCCGGGTTCAATTCCCGGCGGGGCGGAAACATTTCGAAGTGTTTCCTTACACACACACACACATACAACAGGCCTAGTGTCTAATCGACATGTGCCTAGGACAAAATAGTAACTAACACACACACACACATTTTCTGCGGTCGTGTACAGTCCCCCTTCTCTACCTCCACCTTACCTCTTCTTTCCACCTCCTGCCTTAATTCTTCCCTCACCGACGATCCAATCTCCATCCCTTACCAACGATGCTTCTTCCCTCGCAAAGACCCTCTACCTTTCCCACCGAGCACCTCTATTCTTTCTTCACCAAGTGTCCCTCTCACCCTCACACTACGAACCCTTCTTCTTTCCTCACTAATGATCCTTCTTCCCTCACTAAGGACTCTTCTTCTTCTCTCTCTTCCCCACATCCAGGACTTTTTTTTCTGACTTCATGGACATTTTCCCACGAAAAATATGTAAATAATATATTTTATGCTGAGGTTTCTCTCCCATCCCCAGTCCCGCTTCCCAGGTAATTCTTGACTTCCACTTTACCTGCTAAATTAATCCCAGACGTATTACTGAGTATTTCCCCTCTTATAACTGGATTAATTTATTCGGATGAGTTTTATGGGCAAAAGAATAACAGTAACACATTGTTCATTCTCTCATTTTTCTAGTTGCTTTGGATATTAGTATGAATGATGGAACATCATTTCTGAATGATCAACATTCTGAAGGAATGATAGAGCATCATCTGTAAATAATCAACGTTTTGGAGGAGCCTTTTTCGTGCATAAGACTTCTTTTTGAGCTGTTTAACCTATGTTTCTTGCGTAGATGATTTTCACTAGTGTCTGATATATCATGAGACATTGATCTTGTTACACCGAACCAAGTGTTGCCGCTGTTGCTTTTATTTTTCTTGGATTGCTAAAATATTACTCATACATGTTTTAGTTTCTCCATTAATGCATTTTTGTTACTGCTTGAAGTTAATTGCACGAACTCTTGAACTCTGCCTGACTAGTATTATACATACGAGTGTACTCACCGAGTTATTGATTAATTGCATTTTTTTTCCTGTCGGAGATTTGGTCATGTACCTTACAGAGTAATACTATTAGAATCAAATTGATGATAACTAAAATATTTAGTGTAACCTTAACATAAACGTTCGAAGCTGAGATATACAAACTAACGAATATGTATTTATTGGCTATGTAGTTAGAAAGATATGTAATGCATAATTTACTTCACTATATTGCGTTCTGTGAGAGGAACATTTTGGGTAAAAGCTTCTTGTTCAATCATACCTCACATATTTAAAACAATAAGAGTTGCTGCCCTGTTGTGACGTTGCTTTAGTACGTATAGAAGTGAATAGTTTTAATTTTAGTTATAGTCATTTAGGTCAGGAGGAAAATATGGGAAGCTGTAACACATGCCTGTTCTTGAAACTGTGAACGAAAAAGAATAAAAAGACACAATACCGTGGCTAGAACAATACACAAATATCCCACAGTTAGGAAACTGAAAACCTGTGACTACGTTTCAGTCCGTCACTGAAACTTGTTAATAGTTCAAGTATGACAGAAACGTCGTCATAAGTTTTAGTTTCCTAAATGTGTGTTATTTGTATTGTCTTCCACTTCTACTTCCTCATGCAGCTCATTCCACTAACCTAACTTTTATGACTCAAGAAGAAATTCCTAACTGCGTCTTAACTGTGATTTTAGTGTCTGTCTGTGACCTCGATCCTGTCAGTCAGTGGCGGGGATCTAGTCAGAAGAGACCGCTACATCGGTCCCTCAGGGGAGTTTTGAGGGAGTTATGAGGGAGTGGAGAGGTTCAGATTCAGGTGGGAGTGTTAGGGATGCTGTGGATCCTTTTCCGTGTAATGTCTGTGCTCTTCTCGGAGAAATGATTGGAAATGAGTGATAGTGGATCAGTTTTTACCCTTCGGGGTATTCTGCCCAAGTGGGCAAACCGTTTTTTTCATTTATATAGAAGTGGACATTTATGATTACAGTCAAAGGCTTAGTTCAGTGGTTCTCAACTGGTGGTCCATGGACCACTGGTGGTCCATGGTGACATTTTGGGTGGTCCACAGAATGTTCACTCTATTTGATAATAAACTGAAGATTGGTGCATATAGTCTTAAATTTATCGAAAATAAAGTGTGGATCAGCGATATGCGCAAGTAAAACGTTGCAAGTAAAACGTTGCAAGGAAAACGTTGCAAGGAAAACGTTGCAATGAAAACGTTGCAAGGAAAACGTTGCAAGGAAAACGTTGCAAGGAAAAACGTTGCAAGGAAAACGTTGCAAGGAAAACGTTGCAAGGAAAACGTTGCAAGGAAAAGTAAAATAATCATGTTTCAAAGAAAAATGTTTGCCGTATACTTCATAATTTCAAAATTGTTTGTAGAAAGATTTTTCACAGCAAAATATTAGATATGTATTCATTTATTTCCAGGAAATTATGTTTGTATGAAATATATTTCAGACCAAAACGTTAGATATCCAGTATTTTATATAACTTCTCGAATTTCTGTTTGTAAGAAATATATTCCAAATTAAATTGTCTGTTGTCTTTGCTTTGCCTTTATATATCATTACTCAAAAAAATGAAATGGTCGACGATATTTTTATAATTGGGTTGGTGGTCCATGGGCTGAAACGAGTTGAGAATCACTGGCTTTATTTATAAATTTCTGCTTCATACCACAGTGTATAAATATTATTAGATGCAAAATTATAATTGCAATACATTAATAATAACAATAATAATAATTATTATTATTGGCGGCCAAGGGTTAAACCTGCTGGCTAGTCACAGTATATACAGAAAAGTATACTTTTATATACTTTTTTTGTCGGCGGGGGGAAAGAGTGCAAACTAAAAAAAAATTAATTGAATCTACATTTTTTCCCTTAAAATCTGTGAGATATGATACATATTTTAGAAGTAAATAACATCAGAGGGATTTTTAGTTAATGAATGCGTAAAATACGTGTAGAGCTATGTATGTTTTTAGCCCCAGCTTCATGCGAGTTTTAACTAAATGGGCACGTTTTAAAAAGTCCGAGTGGTTTTTTTTTGTTTTTTTTGTTTTTTGTTCGGGGAAATGTTTGGGGAATGCTGACGCTTTTTATATTAGTAAGCAGAGAAAAGACATTTGTCATTACATTGTGCTTTTTGTTAAATCTTTATTTCAATCACCTGAAAATTATCAATGGAACATTCACACACACACACACACACACGAAGGGAGAGAGACCCAGTAGCGGCCAGTGAAGAGGCGAGGGCCAGGAGCTATGACTCGACCCCTGCAACCACAGCTAGGTGAGTACAACTAGGTGAGTACACACAAAGGTTTGCGACAAGGTTAGTTCCAGAGTTAAGTGGAATCTCCTACGAAGAAACGTTAAGGGAAATCGGCCTTACAACACTGGAGGACAGGAGGGTTAGGGGAGACATGATAACGACTTACAAAATACTGTGTGGAATAGACAAGGTGGATAGAGACAGGATGTTCCAGAGAGGGGACACAGAAACAAGGGGTCACAATTGGAAGTTGAAGACTCAGACGAGTCAAAGGGATATTAGGAAGTATTTCTTCAGCCATAGAGTAGTTAGGAAGTGGAATAGTCTAGCAAGTGATGTAGTTGAGGCAGGAACCATACATAGCTCATGGAGCAGGGAGAAAAGGGACCCAGTAGCGATCATTGAAGAGGCGGGGCCAGGAGCTGAGTCTCGACCCCTGCAACCACAATTAGGTGAGCAATTAGGTGAGTACACACACACACACACACTAGCCAAGCACGTGAAGAAGCTCGAGAAGGTGCAAAGGTTTGCAACAAGACTAGTCCCGGAGCTAAGGGGTATGTCCTACGAGGAGAGGTTAAGGGAAATCGATCTGACGACACTGGAGGACAGGAGAGATAGGGGGGATATGATAACAACATATAAGATACTGAGAGGAATTGACAAAGTGGACAGAGACAAAATGTTCCAGAGATGGGACACAGCAACAAGGGGACACAGTTGGAAGCTGAAGACTCAGATGATTCACAGAGATGTTAGGAAGTATTTCTTCAGTCACAGAGTGGTCGGGAAGTGGAATAGTTTAGGAAGCGATGTAGTCGAGGCAGGCTCAATACATAGCTTTAAGCAGAGGTATGATAAAGCTCATGACGCAGGGAGAGTGACCCAGTAGCGGCCAGTGAAGAGGCGGGGCCAGGAGCTATGACTCGACCCCTGCAACCACAACAACTAGGTGAGTACACACACGCACGCACGCACACATACACACGACCGCGAAGTATGTGAGGAGCTCAAAATGAGATTCAAAGAAGTGTTCACAGAGGAGACAGAAGGGACTCCAGAAAGACAGAGAGGTGGGGTACACCATCAAGTGTTGGACACAATACATACAACCGAGAAAGAAGTGAAGAGGCTACTAAGTGAGCTAGATACCTCAAAGGCGATGGGGCCAGATAACATCTCTCCATGGGTCCTGAGAGAGGGAGCAGAGGAGCTATGTGTACCCCTAACAACTAACTCCAACACATCTGTCGAAACAGGACGACTACCGGAAGTATGGAAGACAGCAAATGTAGTCCCAATTTTTAAAAAAGGAGACAGACACGAAACATTATACTACAGACCAGTGTCACTGACATGTATAGTATGCAAAGTCATGGAGAAAATTATCAGGAGAAGAGTGGTGGAACACCTAGGAAGGAATGAGTTTATGAACGACAGTCAGCATGGTTTCAGGGACGGGAAATCCTGCGTCACAAACCTACTGGAGTTCTATGACAGGGTGACGGCAGTAAGACAAAGAGAGAGAGGGGTGGGTAGATTGCATTTTCTTGGCATTTGACACAGTTCCACACAAGAGATTAGTGCAGAAGCTGGAGGACCAGGCAGGGATAACAGGGAAGGCACTACAATGAATCAGGGAATACCTGTCAGGAAGACAACAGCGAGTCATAGTATGTGGCGAGGTGTCAGAGTGGGTGCCTGTAACGAGCGAGGTGCCACAGAGATCACTTCTAGGACCGGTACTGTTTCTGGTATTTGTGAACGACATGACGGAAGGAATAGACTCCGAAGTGTCCCTGTTTGCAGTTGATGTAAAGTTGATGAGAAGAATTCAATCGGACGAGGACCAGGCAGAACTACAGAGGAATCTGGAAAGGCTGCAGGCCTGGTCCAGCAACTGGCTCCTGGAGTTCAACCCCACCAGCTACAAAGTCATGAAGATTGGGGAAGGGCAAAGAAGACCACAGACGGAGTACAGTCTAGGGAGCCAGAGCCTACAAATTTCACTCAAAGAAAAGGATCTTGGGGTGAGTACAACACCGGGCACATCTCCTGAGGCGCACATCAACCAAATAACTGCTGCAGTATGCGGGCCCCTAGCAAACCTAAGAACAACATTCCGACATCTAAATAAGGAGTCATTCAGGACCCTGTACACTGTGTACGTTAGGCCTATATTGGAATATGCAACGCCAGTTTGGAACCCTCACCTAGCCAAGCACGTAAAGAAGCTAGAGAAAGTGCAAAGGTTTGCAGCAAGACTAGTCCCGGAGCTAGGGGTATGTCCTACGAGGAGAGGTTAAGGGAAATCGACTTGACGATACTGGAAGACAGGAGAGATAGGGGAGATATGATAACGACATAAAAAATACTGAGAGGTATAGACAAGGTGGACATAAACAGGATGTTCCAAAGATGGGACACAGCAACAAGGGGACACAGTTGGAAGTTGAAGACTCAGATGAACCACAGGGATGTTAGGAAGTATTTCTTCAGTCAGAGTTGTCAGGAAGTGGAATAACCTGGGTAGTGATGTAATGGAGGCAGTATCCATACATAGCTTTAAGAAGAGGTATGATAAAGCTCACGGAGTGGGAAGAGTGACCGGGTAGCGGCCAATTGAAGAGGCTGGGCCATGATCTGTGACTCGACCCCCGCAACCACAACTAGGTGAGTACACACACACACACACACACACAGAAACTACACATAAATATTAGACACTGAAATGGGGAAAGACGAAGTTATCTTTAGGAACTAAATACATCACAAGTAACTGGACCCCAAGAAATAATGTCATAAATATTGTAAGGGCATATGTCCTGTGCACGCTGCTCGCCCACATCTTCAATAAATCACTCGAGTTCTTGGTATTGCCAGCAGCCTGGAAGATATCAAATGTAATACCAATATTCAAGAAGGGACACAGATAGGAGGCACTAAATTGCAGACCAGTGTTCATGAAAGTAATGCAGAGGATAATAAGGAAAAGACTAATGGCACACCTGGAAAACATGGAATTCCCCGGAGATCACCAGCATAGCTTCAGAAGTGGGATGTTAAGTCTGGCAAGCACGTGGCAAGCACGTGGCAAGCACGTGGCAAGCACGTGGCAAGCACGTGGCAAGCACGTGGCGAGCACGTGGCAAGCAGAGAGGTAAAGTTGAGGGTCTGACATGAAAGAGGTTGATTGGACTCCAGATTGCTAGACTGTAATTAGGTCTTTGATACAGATGTGTCCGGAATTCATTTGTACGAACTGGAGACACAAGGTGTGAGTGACACACATTAACTAGTGAGCACCTGAATAACAAGATAAGTATTATAAGAAAAGAAGAGTATGGATGGTTGACTTCAACAAGAGGTGTCCACACCAGTTCCGTACTAAGCCTCACACACACAGACACACACACACACACATACACACACATACACACACACACACACACACACACACACACACACACACACACACACACATACACACACACACACACACACACACACACACACGTTACCTTAACAAGGAATCGTTCAAGACACTGTACACCGTGTACGTCAGGCCCATACTAGAATATGCAGCACCAGTCTGGAACCCACACCTGATCAAGCACGTAAAGAAACTAGAGAAAGTGCAAAGGTTTGCAACAAGGTTAGTTCCACAACTCAGGGGACTGTCCTATGAAGAAAGGTTGAGGGAAATAGGACTAACAACACTGAAGGAAATAAGGGTCAGAGGAGACATGATAACGACATACAAAATACTGCGGGGAATCGACAAGTTAGACAGTGACAGGATGTTCCAGAGAGGGAACACAGAAACAAGAGGACACAACTGGAAGCTGAAGACTCAGATGAGTCAAAGGGATGTTAGGAAGCATTTCATCAGCCACAAAGTAGGCAGGAAGTGGAATAGTCTAGAGAAAGATATAGTGGAGGCAGGAACCATACATAGTTTTAAGACAAGGTATGATAAAGCTCATGGAGCAGGGAGAGCACAGACCCAGTAGCGGACAGCGAAGAGGCGGGGCCAGGACCTGAGTTTCGACACCTGCAACCACAATTAGGTGAGTACAATTAGGTGAGTACATTTGTGAACGACATGACGGAAGGAATAGACTCCGAAGTGTCCTTGTTTGCAGATGATGTGAAGTTGATGAGAAGAATTCAATCGGACGAGGACCAGGCAGAACTACAAAGGGATCTGGACTGGTTACAGGCCTGGTCCAGCAATTGGCTCCTGGAGTTCAACCCCACCAAGTGCAAAGTCATGAAGATTGGGGAACAGCAAAGAAGACCGCAGACGGAGTACAGTCTAGGGGGCCAGAGACTGCAAACCTCAACCAAGGAAAAAGATCTTGGGGTGAGTATAACACCAGGCACATCTGAGGCGCACATCAACCAAATAACTGCTGTAGCATACGGGCGCCTAACTAACCTAAGAACAGCATTCCGACATCTTAATAAAGAATCGTTCAGGACCCTGTACACTGTGTACGTTAGGCCCATACTGGAGTATGCAGCACCAGTTTGGAACCCACACCTAGCCAAGCACGTGAAGAAGCTCGAGAAAGTGCAAAGGTTTGCAACAAGACTAGTCCCGGAGCTAAGGGGTATGTCCTAGGAGGAGAGGTTAAGGGAAATCGACCTGACGACACTGGAGGACAGGAGAGACAGGGGGGACATGATAACAACATATAAGATACTGAGAGGAATTGACAAGGTGGACAGAGACAGAATGTTCCAGAGATGGGACACAGCAACAAGGGGACACAGTTGGAAGCTGAAGACTCAGATGAATCACAGAGATGTTAGGAAAGTATTTCTTCAGTCACAGAGTGTCGGGAAGTGGAATAGTTTAGGAAGCGATGTAGTGGAGGCAGGTTCCATACATAGCTTTAAGCAGAGGTATGATAAAGCTCCATGGCGCGGGGAAGGTGGGCGGCCAGTGAAGGGCGGGGCCAGGGCTATGACTCCCCCCTAAACCCACAATTAGGTGGTACACACACACCATTCGAATCTATTTACATCCAGAATGAAAAATGGAAGTTTCACATCAACCTCGAAAAATTCGGGTAGAGTTGGATAAATGAGGGAATTAGCGAGCACATAAAACCATTATCCGAGTTCCCGGGATCATTAATACCAATGGCTCTTAATTACACAGTTACCTCGTTTACGGTGGTTAGTAAATAAACTTTTTTTAGTAACTAATTTTATGTATCTTCACCACGGGTGCTAAACTTTTTTTATCATGGTTGCTTTTTTTTTATTGTGGATGTCATTTAGCAGTTTTTATCATAAAACGAAAGGCCCTTTAGGGAATAATTCAATCATATATATATATATGACAAAATATATATATATATATATATATATATTATATATATATATATGTCAAAATATATATATATATATATATATATATATTTAAAATATATATATATATATATATATATATATATATGTCATATATATATATATATATATATATATTAAAATATATATATATATATATATATATATATTCATAAAAATATATATATATATATATATATATCATATTTTATATATATATATATATATATATATATATATATATATAT
>WNWK01019639.1:0-37361 GCA_009830355.1 Cherax destructor
CAGAGTTAAATCGAAAGCTGCCATGGTGAAGAGCTCTGCTCCAAAAGGCACAGTACTCGCCCCTATCCTGTTCCTCATCCTTATATCAGACATAGACAGATGTAAACCATAGCACCATATCATCCTTAGCAGACAATTCTAGGATCTGCATGACAGTGTCATCCATCGAGGACACAGAAAATCGCCAAGAAGATATAAACCAAGTTTTCCAATGGACAACGGAGAACAATATGATGTTCATTGAAGACAAATTCCAACTACTCCGTTATGGAAAACTGGAGGAAATAATAGCTAGAACTGAGTATACTACAAACTCTAATCACAGAATAGAGCGGAAAAGTAATGTGAAGGGCCTAGGAGTGGAAATGCCCGAAGATCTCACCTTCAAGGATCACAACAGTGCCACTATCACATCTGCGAGGAAACTGATAGGATGGATAATGAGAACATTCAAGACAAGAAATGACAAGCCAATGATGATCCATTTTAAATCACTTGTTCTCTCTAGGCTGGAATACTGCTGTACATTAACATCTTCATTCAAAGCTGGTGAAATTGCAGATCTAGAGAATGAACAGAGAACCTTTATTGCACGTATAAGTTCCATTAAACATCTTAACTACTGGGAACGCCTGGAAGCACTTGACTTGTACTCACTGGAGAGCAGGCGAGAATGATACATCATAATCTACACTTGGAAGATCCTGAAGAAACTGGTCCTTAATCTGCACACAGATTATGGGGGTATGTTGCGATGCAACATACCCCCCGTGAAAAGTAGGGGCGCCGTTGGTACACTTAGAGAAAACACGATAAGTACCAGGGCCCCAAACTGTTCAACAGCGTTCCACCAGCCATAAGGGGAATTACCAATAGGCCCCTGGCTGCCTTCAAGAGGGAGCTGGACAGATACCTAAAGTCAGTGCCGGATCAGCAGGGCTGTGGTTCATACGTTGGACTACGTGCGGCCAGCAGTAACAGCCTCGTTAATCAGACCTGATCACAGGAGGCCACCCATGGACCGGCCTGGGACGTTATCCATGGAATGCCCTTCAGGTAGGCTCCAGGAGCCTGTTTTGCAGTACTTGTAGAAAAATATTATCTATTAATAGTAATTTTATTATGTCATTACTTATATTATTATTATTATTATTTATATTATTATTATATTATTAATTATTATTATTATTATTAATTTATTATTATTATACAGATTTTCCTTGAAGATATGTGTGTAAGCACTTTAAAGCACTCAGTTATTATTTCATATTTTCACTGTGGTATTCTTTCATTATTTGCAATACACACATACAACACAGTCAAGCAAGTCAAGAATTGAAAGGCAAGGTTTTGCACAAAACTATCCAGAGCTAAGGGTTGTCCTCGAAGAAGGTTAAGAAATGCATATAACACATATAAAAACGCAGGAATAGATAAGGTGGACAGAGACAAGATGTTCAGAGAGGGACACAGAAACAGGTCACAATGGAAGTTGAAGACTCCTATGAGTAAAGGGATGTTAGGAAGTATTTATTCAGTCATAGAGTTGTCAGGAAGTGGAATAGCCTAGAAAGCGACGTAGTGGAGGAGGAACCATACATAGTTTCAAGACGAGTTTGATAAAGCTCATTGAGCAAAGAGATAGAGGACTAGTTAGCAATCAGTGAAGAGGGTCAGGAGCTATGACTCGCCTGAAGCTACAAATATATATATATATATATATATATATATATATATATATAATATATATATATATAATATATATATATATATATATAATATATATATATACTAAATAATATATATATATATATATATATATATATATATATATATATATATATATATATATATATATATATATATATATATATATATATATATACATATATATCTTTTCTTTCAACACGTCGGCCGTTTCCCACCGAAGCGGGTGGCCCAAAATGAAAAACGAAAGTTTTCCCTTTTACATTTAGTAATATATACAGGATAAGGGTTACTAGCCCCTTGCACCCGGCATTTAGTCGCCTCTTACGACACGCATGACTTACGGAGGAAGAATTCTGTTCCACTTCCCCATGGAGATAAGAGGAAATAAGAACAAGAACTAGTAAGAAAATAGAAGAAAACCCAGAGGGGTGTGTGTATATACATATGCTTGTACATGAATGTGTAGTGTGACCTAAGTGTAAGTAGAAGTAACAAGACATACCTGAAATCTTGCATGTTTATGAGACAGAAAAAAAGACACCAGCAATCCTACCATCATGTAAAACAAATACAGGCTTTCGTTTTACACTCACTTGGCAGGACGTAGTACCTCCTGGGCGGTTGCTGTCTACCAACCTACTACCTAGAATACATATATATATATATATATATATATATATATATATATATATATATATATATATATATATATATATATATATATATATATTTATTTATTTTTTTATTTATTTTTTTTTTTATTTATTTATTATTAACACATCGGCCGTTTCCCAACAAGGCAGGGTGGCCCGACAAACAAAAACTTTCATCATCATTCACTCCATCACTGTCTTGACAGAGGCGTGCTTACACTACAGCTACAAAACTGCAACATTAACACCCCTCCTTCAGAGTGCCAGCACTGTACTTCCCATCTCCAGGAATCAAGTCCGGCCCGCCAGTTTCCCTGAAACCCTTCATAAATGTTACCTTGCCTACACTCCAACAGCACTTCAAGTCCTAAAAACCCTTTGTCTTCATTCGCTCACGCACGCTTGCTGGTAGTTTATGCCCCTCGCACACAAAGCCTCCTTTACCCCCTCCCACCTACCTTTTCTAGGCCGACCCCTACCCCGCCTTCCCTCCACTACAGATTTATACACTCTCGAAGTCATTCTATTTCCTTCTACCCTCTCTACATGTCCCTACCACCAAATAAGCCAAACCGCGCAGTTTGGCCTATAAAGCAAGGTAGTCCTTTGCCAAATTAGCAGATAGAAAATTAGTTTTAGGCACTAAATCAAAGAATATGGAAGTTTTGTTTTAGATGACGTTTCTGGTTAAGGTTTAGATGACGTTATAACAAAGTTTTTAAACAATTTTGAATTTTAAAAAAAAATATTTTTAAGAGTTCAGCCTATTCGACAAGGTCGGCTTATTTTGCAAGACAGTATATAAGCAACTTCTCCGATCATATGTTGTACTTTTCTCAAGACTGATGGTCTGAACACATCGACTCAAGGCTGGGAGACTGATTACCTCATTACGCTCTTTATCTTTCACTGTTCTTTTCTGTATTGGACTGAAGAAGCCACTGGCTAGCGAAACGTTTCCTGAATAATGATTCCCAAATGTAGCACAAGTTTCTCATTCAAATGTCAGTTTTCTAAATCATTACATCACATCTGTCAGACACAGCAACATCTTGGGATCTTGATGCTGGGAATTCTGTTATGCTTGCCTAACCTACAGGCAGAACCTACTTACACAAGTGGGTCTGTCCAATGGTGACTCAGCCTCCTGCTTCTACTCACGTGACTGCAGTATTAAGTCACTTCTCCGAGTATATGCTGTACTTTTCTCATGTAGATGAATGGTTCAGAGAACCGACAAGTTATAAATTAGACACATATGCAACATTTGGGTATCTTTATTGAGGAAACGTTTCGCCACACAGTGGCTTCATCAGTCCAATACAAAGTAGAAAGGTGTAAGGAGAGTAGGAGTTTTGAGGTTATCAGTCCCTCGGCCTGATTGATGGACTAAACACATCGGCTCATGACTGAGGAACTGATTACCCATTCTCCTCCTTATCTTTCACTGTTCTTCTCTGTATTGGACTGAAGAAGCCACTGGCTAGCGAAACGTTTCGTATACGTATACAGATTTCCAAATGTTGTACAAGTGTTTCATTTTTCACTCAGATGTTGTTAAAGATTAGCAGGTGCACACGCAGCATCTCATTCAAAAAATACAAATTGGAACCTACAAAGTCCAATATCAATTAAAACGTTTTGGCTAAGTGGGCTAATAAGTTTTTTTAATCTTACTGTACATACCACAATCATTTTTAACAATAGCAAGAAGTTTTAGGCACAGAAAATAACTTTAGTTGATCTTGAATGGTATATAATACCGACAAGATGAACATTAGACACATGTGCGACATCTGGGTATCTTTATTGTAGACGTTTCGCCATCCAGTGGCTTTATCAATACAGATTCTATGACAAAACTTGAAGACAGTGGAACTATATACAAAAGATGAGGTAATCAGTCCCTCAGCCTTGGAGTTGGTGTGTTCAGCACCGTAGTTGTGGAGATTCTGAAGAACAGGTAAGGAGGTTGGCGCTTAAATAGGCGTCAGCTGATAGGGACGTGTAGCAGACGAGGACATAGTCACTGGTAGGCGGGATTCCCCAGTGGAAGTAGGTCATACCCAAGGGATGGGTTTGTGGTAGTTGTAGAAGTCGTGAAGGTTATGTAGTTGTCCTCTAAACCAAGATTCCAAGTTCTGTCCTAGAATCATATTGATAAAGCCACTGGATGGCGAAACGTCTACAATAAAGATACCCAGATGTTGCACATGTGTCTAATTTTCAACTTCAGTTGATTTAACCTAGTTTAATCAGGTAAAGTTATGCAAAGTGACCTTTTTCTGATTTGAAGAGACATTCTCGAATTATTTCATAGAAATCAATTTGATAAATAAAATTTTCACATGATATACTACACAATCTAACATGAAGAGATTGTTTCCTTCGACGGAGAGACATGACCACTAAAAGTTTAAACATGACCAAACGATGCATCTTACAGTTAAGTAACATAATTAAACAAAATGTTTAGCTTAATCCATGAATGGGTCCATCCATTACATACGATGCCTTAGCCATTGATGATTGGTGCTGTTCACAATTGTTGTATGTTATTCAGAGGAAAGCACTAAAGCAATAAAGATCACATAGCTCCTGTGGAATTGGAGACAAAATTCTTTCAAAACAAGGAGAAGAAAAGTCCACTTGCTTAGACTGAGAACCACACAAACATCAAGGCTAAAAAATAAATTAAGGTAAAATACTATAACATATCCAGATTAAAAGTAGCAAAAGGCGTCAACACACTGTTTTAATTATACGATCCTTCTGTAAAGGAGGATACATAAATGCTGAAATTTGAAGCCGGTCAGAGGAGCCTTTTCTCCACCAATCATACATAAGCAAACCGAGAATGTTCTGAAAAATATGAAAGGCTCCCCTCGGTAAACTTAAAACCACCATAATACCTTGAATTTTTATATATTTTCTTTCTTCATTTACAATACATTTAAAATTCTCAGATTGGTAAAAATAATAATATGCAAAAAAATCCAGTTAAGATGCACGAGTATTAAGGGTTTGAAGACGAACGTTAGAGTTATTCTCTAGTTATGACATTTGAAACAATTTACTCAAAACAACTGACAAATTTATATTTACAGAGCTCACAGTGAGTGAAAAGCTGTTTTAATAAAGCCCAACAATGTTAATCGTTTGAAACCGATCAGAAAGAGCATTGTCCAGTAATATTTAATTCAAACTATTCTTAATGTTTTTTTTTAAGTAAAATACTCAGACTAATCATATAGGGCACCATTCTTCTTAGAAAAACCCATCAACAATAGTATTATTAAGAAAATTGGAACAAGCATTCTGAACATTTTAAATAAAAAAGTGAATATCACTATTTGTTGAATAAAACTGGGAAAGTGGGACTTATCTGTCCAAGAGAAACATGAATTTTGCGTTCAGGAAACATACCAGTGAAAATATGAATAATATCAGATGATTCATTCTTTGGTTATGGCAAAGATTCCAATTATTCCAAGAATTTTTGCTGTTTTACTACATAAAATTTTTGCCAACTTGCAAATGCTGGCATGAGATTCATCAGTCATCAATATTTAAGTCATTCAGATGATGTAAACTGAAAAATATTAAACTTAATTTAATGGAGATACAAATTTCACATTGTTTTGCACACAAAAAATGGCAAATCTGCTCCTACAAATACGAATTTTACTCTCCGCTGTTGTCTATGTTTTTGTCACCAAACCATACCACGGGTGGGGTTCGAACCCGCGGTCAGAGAGTCTCAAAACTCCAGACCGTCGGCGAAAGCCAGTGGTTTGTTTGCAATCGTGTCATTACGATTTCGTGTGTTTTTTGGCACCAGTTTTGAATGTTTGAAACTATGTCACTGATGATGTTGAAAGTCATCCAAACCATTCAAGAGTAAAGGGAATGGGTTCAACATTCAAGAGTAAAGGGAATGGGTTCAACATTCAAGAGTAAAGGGAATGGGTTCAACATTCAAGAGTAAAGGGAATGGGTTCAACATTCAAGAGTAAATGAATGGGTTCAACATTCAAGAGTAAAGTGAATGGGTTCAACAACTTTAGTCACACGACAAGTAATCATTTGTAATGTTCCAGGAATGTAGTACCCGCTACACGACTGGGTTTTTGAGAAAAGAACAAAATAAAATTGAAAAGTTGAAGGAAAAAATAAAAATTAAGGCAACATCTTAAAGGTTATTATTATTAATATTATAATCAAAAGAAGCGCTAAACCACAAGGATTATACAGCTTAGCGGGGCAGGGCAGGATGCAGGGATAATGGGTAGTAAGAGGGAGAGGGATGATTAGGAAGGTATGGAGCACAGCCGGGTAGTGGATAGTGCAGGGATAGAGGGTAGTAAGGGTTTGAGGTAGCAGGGACTGAGGGGAGAGCTAGAGGTATAATCTTTAGAGTTTGTGTAGTAAGTCAGTTGCTGTCAAAAAGTCAACGAGAGAGTCAGGATTAAAGGAGGGTCCATCAGCAAGAAGGGAAGGTAAAGAAAGGGCAGCAGAGCGAAGACGACGTTAGAGGTAAATTCTGCGTGCTCGTTGATAGTGTGGGCAGTCCAACAGAATGTGGTGTACAGACACTGGAACCTGACAATGCTCACAGAGAGGGACAGGGAGTCTCTCCACGAGATACCCGTGAGTAAGACGAGTGTGGCCAATGCGAAGACGGGAGAGTGTAGTCTCCCAACCTCGACATTGTTAACAAGAAGAAGGCCAGAAACATATACTCGGTTCATTAGAACGAAGTTTGTTATGTAGCAGGTCAGACCAGCGTTGTTGCCAACGGGTGCGAAGGTGGGTAGCAATGACTGCAAAATAGTCCGTGAATGGAACACCTCTACATGAAACTGGAAGGTCATGTACTGCTGACTGCACAGCAGTGTCTGCCTGTTCATTGCCCTGTACGTCAACATGACAAGGGACCCAACAAAAAACAATATATTTGTGTTTGCTAGAGATACGGCGCAAGCCAAAGTTGGATACGAAGAACTAGGGGTGAGGTGTATCAAATTTTCGGATAGCCTGTAAAGCCCTAAGGGAGTCTGAAACGACCACAAATGGTGACACAGGCATAGATGCAATACGGATAAGTGGTACAAGAATGCCATACAATTCAACCGTAAATATGCTAGCCGAGGATAATAGATGCACTCGCACGACGCTTTCAGGAAACACTGCTACGAATCCGACGCCGTCTGATGACTTTGAACCATCGGTGTACACTGCGATGGCATGGGAATGAGAACAGAGGTGGTCTAGAAAAAGAGAACGAGAAGCCGTCGTAGGTAGTTGGGCTTTCGCGCAAGGCAGAGGAAAAGAACAGACACGGACAGCAGGAACTTCCCAAGGGGGTAGGGGAAAGGGAGATGCCACATGAACATACAAAGGTGGTAGCTGAAGGGAAGGCAAGAGCGAATGTAGACGAAGAGAAAAGGGACGAAGTAAACAGGGTCGACGAACAAATAAAGAGCGTCTACTAACATCTGTGACAATCCTATACATGGAAGGATTGTGGACGTCATGAGAGCGAACATAATAGTGAAGGCAATGTGCATCACGACGATCGGACAAGGATGGAATGTTCGCTTCTACATAGAGGCTCTCAACCGGGGAAGAACGAAATGCACCAAGGCATAAACGCAATCCCTGGTGATGGATGGGATTAAGGCTGGAAAGAGTAGCAGGGAAGGCTGCCGAATATATCTGGCCACCATAATCGAGTTTCGATAAAATTAAGGCTGAGTACAGGCGAAGGAGTGTTCTACGATCAGCCCCCATGAAAGATGTGCTAGGGTTTTAAGGAGGTTTAGCCGGCTATGCCAAGTCGCCTTCAGAGAGGTAATGTGAGGTTTCCAGGACAATCGACGGTCAAACAGGAGGCCGAGAAACCTGACTATATCACGTTCTGTTATACGTGAGCCGTATAGGTACAATGGATGATCAGAGACCACTGAACGTCTAGTAAACGTAATTTGATGAGTTTTGCAACTAGAAAATTTAAACCCGTGAGTGGTGGCCCAATCAGAAACCCGGTTGATGCTATGCTGGAGGGAAACTGCAATGAGGTGACAGTCAGCACCCGCACAAGCCATAGAAAAGTCATCAACATAAAGCGATGAGAAAGAGTGTTATGATCAGAACACATCCATGGGGGACACCTTCAGCTTGGATGAACTCTGGGGAAAGCACATTACTAACCCGGACACGGAAATGTATTTCAGTTAAGAAGGCCTTAAGGAAAAATGGTAGATTGCCACGGAGGCCTAAGGAGTAGGCCTGGGCCAAGATATTATACCTCCATAAGCCTTCTCAAGGTCAAAAAAAATGGTGATAACTGAGTGGTTATTAGCAAATGCATTACGAATATACGTATCCAAGCTCAGTAAGTGGTCAATGGAAGAACGGCTCTTACCAAAGCCATATTGACTAGTGGAGAGACTACTGTGCGTCTCTAAATACCACATCAAACGTCTATTAACTAGACGTTCCATCACCTTGCAAACTGCACTGGTAAGAGCGATGGGACGGTAGTGGGAGGTATCATGTCCCGTAGTACCCGGTTTGTGAAAAGGGAGAACAATAGCAGGCTTCCACAGCTGGGGATTAACTCCTTGCGATCATATAAGATTAAAGAGTCGTAAGAGGACAGTAAGAGCAGACTGATGCAAATGCTGTAGCATACGAATATGTATGCCGTCTGGCCCAGCTGCCGATGATCGGCAAGCGGAGAGTGTTGCCTCCAGTTCTTGAAGGGTAAAAGGCACATTATAAGATTCTTCTCTGAGAGAAGAAAAATTTAAGGGCTTTAACTTGCTGGCAGACTTAGAAGAAAGGAACGAGGGGCATAGATGGAGCCAGTGAGAAATGCGGATCAGATGATTACCAATTTCAGTGGCAATGGCAAGAGGGTGTGCTATATCGACACTGGCAACCCAAAGAACAGGATCTGGGTCGGGGGAGAATTTACCACTCAATTTCCCCACTTTCTTCCAGACTGCACTCATCGAGGAAGCCGAAGTGATGGTGGAAACGTAATCCCGCCAGCAAGTGCATTTAGCGTCGCGTATGACACGGCAAGCAATTGCTCTCCTCTGCTTAAAATCAAAGAGTTTCTCTGTGGTTCTGTTATACAGGTACCTGCCCCACGCAGCGCATTTCAAGCGTACTGCCCAAGCACAAGCAGGAGACCACCAAGGCACACACTTCTGAGAATGCTTGCCCGAGGTTTGGGGATAGAATGTGAAGCTGCGGTTAAGACGAAGGACGAGAAGAGATGTAAAACCTCATCAATGGAGGACGAGGAAGGAGCCTCATGAAAGGCAGTACGATGTGTGTAAAGGTCCCATTTTGCCCGGTCAAATTGCCAGCGTGGGCTACGAGGAGGTGGAGAATACGAAGGGACATGAGGATGATTGGAAAATGATCGCTGTCATGTAAGTCCGAGAGGACAGACCAGGTGAAGTCAAGGACAGTTGAGGAAGAGCAGATGGGGAGATCGATGCAAGAGAAAGAATGAGTTCAAGGATCAAAATGGGTGGGAGTACCTGTATTTAAAACATGGAGGGGGAGAGAAGCAAGAAATGCCTCCAACTGAACGCCACGGCAGTCACAAAGCGACCCCCCCCCCCAGAGAAAATGGTGTGCGTTAAAATCGCCAAGTAACAGATGGGGTGGCGGCAAGGAAGAAACCAGAAAATCAACATCTGGGATAGACAATGCCCGACAACGGGAGAGATATGAAGAACAGAGTGTATACCACTTATTCAAGTGGATACGGGGTGTAGTGTAATGTAGAGAAGAATGAACATAGAGCTGACGGTATGGAATACCAGTGCGTATAAGAAGAGCACTTTCGTTAAAGGTTTCCATCGAAAAAAGGATCTGATGAATATAACAAATCATAGCCCGAAAAGGGACGGATAACAGCGGATTGTAATTTGGATTCTTGCAAACAGACCCCAACAGGAAAAAACTGGGAGAGCAACACCTGAAGCTCACCCCAGTTACCCCTAAGGCCTCGGATATTCCACTGCAAATAAGCCATGATTTATGAAGAGAAAGATACAAGTCGAAGTTAGAGGTATCTATGGACTAGGGTTAGAAAAGTCCACGTGCGGAGGTAGTGGAAGACCTGAAGTCAGAGAAGGAGTGGGACACTGTGAAGGAAGGAGGGGTGTAGACGGAGAAGAGAGAGGAGGAGGAACTGGAGGTGGAACGGTGTAAATCAACGTTCCAGTCTCTGAAATATATTCTGCGATAGCATCCAGCATTTTGGCAGACAAAGATGCAGGATGTGGGACCACATTTGAGATGAAAGAAGGAGAAGGGTGAGCAACAATCGGGGAGACTATAGACTGTACTAAAGTAGAGGGCGAGGAGATGGAAGAGAAAACTGTCGAAGGGGCTTGGGAGGGGACAGGAGTGGAAGCAACCTGGGGGGGCAGTCAAGGAAGAAACTTGGGAGGGGACAGTGGATGAAGATATTAAACGAGGAGGAGGATGAACCTCCACACACGTTACAGAACTAGTCGGAAGTGAAGAACCCGGCAATGGGGATTTTTTTCCAGACTTATGAGAAGAAGAGGGGCGGTGAGGATTAGGTGTTGGACGAGGGTGTGTAGGCACAGAACTGTGCGAGTGAGTGGAGGAAAGGGTGAGGACAGTATGGGATGCCGAGGTAGAGACCTCGGAGCCAAGAACAGCAAAAGAATTCGAGACAGGGGTGACTGAGGATGTGGCAACCACAGAGGAAGCCGCGGGAGTTAGGGCTCCAAAAGTGGGGGAACATTTAGCAATGCAAGAATAGAAAATATAGGGAAGTCTCCCTTGAAGGTTTAGATAAGAGACGGCCATAGCATATGAGAAGCCTTCCGCCACTTTGAGACAACGAATTTCCCGCTCATTTAGGTAAACCTGACAATGGCGAGAGTACGATGGATGCGCCTCACGACAGTTAAGGAAAGAGGGAGGTAGATTACAAGGACTGGCATGGTCGTCGGCACCACAGACTGGGCATTCGGCCATGGACCTGCAATATTTCGCCGGATGACCAAAACGCCAGCAGTTTCTACACTGTTGCGGTGTAGGGGTCACCTTTTGAACTTGTAAACGGTGACATGCAATGTAGACCGAGGGCGGAAGTTCATGGCAGTCAAATGATAAACGAGGTGTCCGAAGATGTCCATTAACGAGTTAGGCTCAGAACTGGGTGCAGTATCAGGAAGGGGCCCGGGGGTAGTAGGTTCACGGATTGGGTCGTCCATGGTTAGGTTACTTCTTTCTTTTTGTTTTTAATAAAAAAAAGAAAGAAGAAAAGAAAATATAAATAAAAAAAGGAATAAAGAAAAGGGAGGACGTGGAGGAATAGCTCCTAGGAAGAATGAAATGGCCGTAAATCCCCCTCTGCACCCAAGAGGACCTCAACACCACAAGTAGTGCAGATGCTGCATGGAACTCTTGCCATACCCTACTCTTCATGCCCCTACCCTTCATCCACCGAGCCACCTCGGCGGACAAAAGAGAGGGCAACTGTTTACCCACCACAAAGCATACCTCCTTCGGCTACCACCCCCAGAATCTGAAAGGTGGCCTCCAGAGATACACCCGTCGCCCGAAAGATACCCAAAGCCACCCCTCGGGAGACCGGAGAGGGATCGGGACATCCCCAGGTTATCCAGATTCCACGGCAAACTACACCACCGCCAAGAACCTCAACGGATTGGGATGGACCACAGTACCCTTTCCCCTACCTAGGAACCAGATTGCCTGTGTAGAGAAGCTCACAGGGTAAAAATGGAAAGGGAATAAGGGAGAGATGAGGAGGAGGAGGAGGAGGAAAGGGAAAAGGGAGGATGGGGAAGATGGGAAAGGGGAGGTGGGATTGGGAGGTAATTAGGTTCGGTCTGAGGAAGAAGACCAAGAGGTCCAATTACTCAGACCGATAGCCTCTTTACCGCGACAAGGAGCCCCCCTTAAAGAGGACATCTTAAAGGTGCCTAAGAATACCTAAGACTACATACAGAGAAGGCTTTTCATTATCGCAGCATTTTTTAACTTCATGAAAATTGTAAATGTAGTTATTTTTAGTTCAGAAAATTCCACTTAATTGTCAAAGTGCTGTAGTACCACCACCAGACCTAATGCTTCTTTTCCTATGATGGCACAGCTTTTCTGAAGACATTTTAACTTAGAGGAAAATTATTATATAGGATAGAGTGAGTCATTAGCTGACGCTTTTCCAGAAGTACAGCCCCATTGGCATAAAAAAATCATCTATATGTAGGAAGAATATTAGTGTGAGGGAAAAGTCCATAGATAGGAGTTATGAAAGTGTGAAGGTATGTAGAGTGATGGTTGAATGGTAGTTTGCTTGTTGAGGTGGGATGAGTGTCTAGCTCTCGCTATCCCCCCTTTCCACCCGGTGAGAGGTGTAATGCTAGGCTCCGGCCACAGGTTGAAATCACTCCACTGACCACGCCCGACCTCACTGTAAGTACTTCACAGCTGCTCGTATCTTAATTATTTTATGTTCAAGAGCTTCACTCTTTAATTTGTTTGGAGCTTCACTCATGTTGAGCAACATTAACTTCTGCTCTGCTCTGCCTTGGCTTTTGGTAAGGTTATTTGTTACAGTTTCACCATTGCTTTTAAAGGCCTTATGCCTACTATGTAAATTAATACTAGAGTGGTGAGTAATTCTTTTGGTTTCTTTCACAATCCTCTGTTTCCGCACGGATCATCGGATTCAAGGCTGAGTGGGGGGCCGGCGTACTCACCAAGTGAGAAACAGAGTCGTTAACACCAATTCTTCACTACGCCAGTAGTTCCTAAGTCCACACTCTAGAACCCTCAGGCAACTGTACTTTACCAGGGGACAACATTCACCTGAGTCCCTGATATCATTTGTGACATTGTGGAAGTGGAAAACTGTTGGATTTTTGGGAAACATCGATGCAACAACAACAACAACACCACCACGGAGTCTAATATCGATTCATTGCTTCTCTGTTAACAAGATCAACACATCTGTAAATATCTAGCTTTGGATCAGAGATATATATTTTTTTGTTTTCATTTTTCATTTTTCTCAAGATAGGATTATTATAGTCATATTTCCGTATTTATTATTTACATTTCTTTCTATTGAAATAGTGTTTATTGTTCTTGTTATTATTGTCTTTTTCTATTATACTTTTCCTAAGAAGATTGGCAACAACCTTCACAATTAGGTTACAGTTAGAACGCATACGGACAGGATCATAGGACAGCAATCACTTCACTTGAGAAGAAGCATCACATTCAAGACTCCACCTTAAATGCAGCTTGCCTCTTGTAAGGAGCAACAACATGAGAGAAGGTAAGGCAAAAAACAGCTCTAATAACCAGCTATTCCAAGAAACCTTTAGACTCTCTCTCTTTCTATGTTTTGGAACAGGAAACGTAGAAATTGCAAAACTTTTGCTTCTGTGGAAGCAACTTCAACATGTCTTCAACATGCCTGATGCAAAAACCAAGAGAGCATTTTTTTGGCTAAGGTAAAGACACATTTACCCAAGCTTATTGTGAAGAGGGAGTGGGCAAGTGTCTCAGTTAGTGCTCTGAGGCATGACAGATGCACTTCCCACTCATCACTATATACCAATATAGGTCAACGCGTGCATCAGTCTCTGGAACAATGCACAGCGCATCCTGACTGAAGTGACGGAGTAACTGAACAGTACAGCTTGAACAGTGAAGGAGGCAGATAATTATTGAGTGCACTCACTAAGCAGGACTTCGTAAAGTGATCGCAGAAGATCTAATCGACTAATCTATAATGCTTCCAACACACGATCAATGAGTGGGTGTGCGTATTCACCTGGTCAGGTTTGGCTACTAATATACACTGAGAAGCCGTTTTCTGTGATCAATGAACACAAGTGATTGGAGAAAGTATACTTCTTTCCTAAATGTTTAATGCTTAGTTTAATAATTCACGTTAAGCGCTAAACCCATGTAGGTCATTCAGCGCAAGATGTGGTGGAGGCTTGATCCTCCATCTGCTGAGCACCACATAGACAAGCTTCCTATTTGCATTCACCTCTGTCTAATATTTTATGCTTAGTAGGACTCATCCTATTAGGAGATTGCTTCATAGGGGATGTACCTTGTACACCACGAGTACAGTATTTAGAAACATCATAAAATAAACATGGGTATTCAAGTAGCATCTATTTTATATTACCATCCTTATCTGTAACAAATTCACTAAACAAAATATCAACGTGACTGCAGTGTCACGAATTTTACAAACGTACTTTTATTTATCTAGAGACGTCAGGCAGACTGACATATCCTTCCTCTGACGCAAGAATTTCAGTCGGTTATAAGAACATAAGAAAGGAGGAACACTGCATCAGGCCTGTTGGCCCATACTAGGCAAGTCCTTCACATTCCATCCCACTAACAAGATATTTGTTCAACCCAATCTTCAATGCTACCTAAGAAATAAGCTTTGATAATTCTTTTTACTCATGTGCAATTCCCACTCAAATCCAACCCTCTCACTCATGAATTTATCAAACCTAAATTTGAAACTACCCAAGGTCCTTGCTTCAATAACCCTACTAGGCAGACTGTTAAAAACCAATACTATTTCCAAACCAATACTTTCCTATATCCTTTCTAAATCTAAACTTATCTAATTTGAATCTGTTATTGCGGGTTCTCTCTTGGAGAGATATCCTCAAGAAATTATTTATATCCCATTTGTTAATACCTATTTTCCACTTGTATACCTCGATCATGTCTCCCCTCATTCTTCGTCTTACAAGTGAATGTAATTTTAGGGTCTTCAATCTTTCTTCATACGGAAGATTTCTAATGATATGTATTAATTTAGTCATTCTACGCTGAATGTTTTCTAACGAATTAATATCCATTCTGTAATATGGAGACCAGAACTGAGCTGCGTAATCTAGGTGAGGCCTTACAAACGATGTATAAAGCTGTACTATAACTCTGGACATCTGTTGCATACACTTCTTGATATAAATCCCAGTAATCTGTTTGCATTATTACGTACGCTTAGGCACTGCTGTCTTGGTTTAAGATTGCTGCTTACCATAACCCCCAAGTCCTTTTCGCAATCTGTATGGCTAAGTTCTACGTTATTTAACTTATAAGTGATTGGGTTATGGACACTCCCAAGCTTCAGAACCTTTCATTTATCTACATTGAACTGCATCTGCCAGTTTTCTGACCAGGAATTGAGTCTGTCTAAATCCTCCTGAAGTTCCCTGACATCTACGTTTGAATCAATTATCCTACCTATCGTCGTGTCATCGGCGAATTTGATCATATTACTAGTAATTCCCTCATCAAGGTCATTGATATATATTATAAACAACAACGGGCCTAAGACTGATCCCTGTGGAACACCACTTGTTACAGATCCCCACTCGGATTTAACCCCATTTATGCACACTCTCTGCTTCCTATTGGAAAATAATATTCTTCGTTGGCGAGCCTTAGGTTTATTTAGGTCCTGAACAAGCAGTGTGTTCTAGGCTGCTCTACAAGGCCCCTGCCTGGCAGGAAAGTGAGAAGGACTTCTTGTCTGTAGGGTGTCTGCTAGGTGAGTGAGGAGGAGCTAGCATCTCACGGACTGAAGTCTAGTAAGCCTACCCCTTAAGACGGCAGAACCAATATGGTGCGAAATATAAGTGTTGCCTGACGCGAAATATAAAACCCAACATGGTTTACATCACTCGGGCCCGCTACCCACGGTCTATCCATCCCTGCCAAGTGATTGAATAAAACTCTCTCTCGCAGGAGCACGGCACTCGCCTGGGCGCTAGAAGGAAATTTAAAACATATGTTCATGGACCAAAAAAAAATTCCTAAGAGGGAGGTAAGAAAAAAAGGGGTGTGCTATAAACATCGTGTGACAAAACAGTGAGCCTCGGTGGGCGTCACTGCATGCAGGAACTCTTGTAGGAGGAAACACGCCAAATTGGTACTGGCTCGCAGATACAGCAACACGTCAGGAGAAATTGCTGCGGCTGAGCTACGTCTCGTGTGGACGCTGAAGCAAAGTAGTCGTCGTGGAGTAGTCGCTGCAGGGTTCATTCAACCTGGGCCACGACCTGGTGATGCCAGCGAGTGAGGCATCGTGGGAACTCACCATCTAGGCAGGACTGCTGGCCATACGACAGGAGGGCTCTCTACTGGAACTGTGTCGCAGGATAGTAAGTGCAAGGAACTCGGTGCATCACACCTTAATGGTGTCGGTGAGTGTACAGACGACCCAGGCGCATGTGGGAGTCGTATGCAGGAACGACTGTGTGATGCGACGTCAACGAGAACGGCGAGCATAGTTATTCTATAGAGTGCTCAGACGAATCACATTCTGACGCCAGGAGTGACTAGATTCAGTGGACAAGTGGTCACATCGGGATGTGCCACATTGATCTGGGCTCAGACCATAGTTGAACACATACTATACTATAATGCAGAATGATGTGTCACATTGATGTGGGGTCAGACCACTTTGTGGGACACATTCGAAACTTAACATACCCGTAATGAACATACGGTAACATTATTACAACATGGATTGTACTAACAATTTTTTGCGCAAAAAAAAATCAACACTAAGGCATTTACGAACATTTGATAATGGAACCTGACAGGGATTAACGTGTGACTTTACGCTAGTAAATAATTTCAATATTTCTTCTCTCACTCGTTCTAGACATTACTGAAAACACTTTAAACTGTTCACTGTGAAAGTGCAAAATAATAATGCCTTTGTGACCTGAGGTGATATCGTGGGGTGACATTGTGAGGGTGATGTCCAGCATGACATCGTGATGTTGCGAGATGTCGTGGGGTGACATCGTAAAGTGACGTCAAAAAGTGACGTTAAGGCAGGACATCGTTAGGTGACGTCGGGGAGACGTCATGGGGTGGCGTCGCGAGGTGACGTCAGGTAGGCGTCATGGGGACCATGAGATGATGTCGTCTTGAGGGGACGTTGTCGTGATGTAGTGAAGGAGAAAGTAGAAAACAGACGCCGCAATTAGCTAGACAGCGCAGGGAAAGGAAAAACTTTGAGGTAAGGTGTGTGTGTAGGTGTGGGTGTGTGTGTGTTAGTTACCATTTTGTCCTAGGCACATGTCAATTAGACACTAGGCCTGTTGTATATATGTGTGTGTGTATGTGTATGTAAGGAAACACTTCGAAATGTTTCTGCCCCACCGGGAATTGAACCGCCTCCGTGTGAGCAGCTTACCCTGGCCACCGGGGTGTGTGTGTGTGTGTGTGTGTGTGTGTGTGTGTGTGTGTGTGTGTGTGTGTGTGTGTGTGTGTGTGTGTGTGTGTGTGTGTGTGTGTGTGTGTGTGTGTGTGTGTGTGTGTGTGTGTGTGTGTAGGTGTGTGTGTGTGTGTGTGTGTGTGTGTGTGTGTGAGGTGTGTAGGTGTGTGTGTGTGTGTGTGTGTGTGTGTGTGTGTGTGTTTAGGCTGCACTCAGGGCTGAGACGTGGGGGCAGCAACACAGGAAAAAAACACTCCAAATCTCACTACAGGCTACAATAGCTTAAGCATCAGGCATGGTTTGGACATCACATGGCTTGATGATCCATCCGGCCTGGTAGCCCACGTGGCTTGGTGATCCGCGCAGCTTTGTGATCTACATGGCTTGCTGACCCATGTGGCTTCGTGATTTACGTGGCTTGATGAAACGCGTGGCTTGTGATCCATACTTATCACGTAGCTTCGTGATCCACGTAGCTTGATCCATGTGACTTCGAGTGTGTTGGGCACTCGGATATACAACTCTGGCCTGTAATTCACTTGGATTTCACAGAGAAACACCACAGAGGGAGTGGGTAGCATTGAGTGGTGTTGGTTGAGATGGTGGTGGGGAGGTGGAAGCATAGTGGCGTAGGCGAGGCGAGAATCCACCGCCTCCCTCACCTACATATGTGGAAGCCCAGGGTGGACCCAACCACCTTGGACGTAAAAACACCACAAAACGCATTTCTGTCATGCTGAAATAGTTATGATGAGCTGAACCAGTGAGCAGCAGTGTACAGGTGACGATGAACACGTGACTTATAAACAGCATGGGATGGGACCCGGTTGACGCCTGTCATATTGTCCTAGGAAATTATGCGTTTTCGGGCTTGAATCTTCAATGTACCTTTGTCTGTATAATAAGAGTTGAGACACGATATCAGAATAACTTTTTGGCAAACTGAACGGATGCTGCTGGTATGAGTCGATAATGTAGGCAGTGACCTCAACTTCATCTTCCTTCCTCCCTCTGGGTAAAACAACTGCTGCAAACACCGCTATTACCATTTATAATAAGTTTTATATCTTTCTGGTGGGCGGTGAATAATACTCTTCAGAGGCGAGCCTGGCAGTATATTCTAAGCAGCCCTATCAAGCTTGTCGACTGTCTGCTAGTTAGCATCTCACAGGCGGAAATCTAGAAGGCCTAGCCCACAAGAAGGCAGCACCAGCATAACGCGAAATACTAAGTTGGCCTTACGCAAAATATAAACCCAACAGGACTTACAGTACCTGATAGTGTTCTCAAAGAAAGTTGAAAGTTCTCATGTACTGGAAGAATTGAAACTTACATTGCATGAATGTAGATATTCCCGAATGTTGCTGGGCCTCATTAAATAAAGAATACAAGTGGGAAATTAATGATCAAGAGCAGGAAGGTACTTCTGGTCCAACAGTTTTTCTCCACGAAAATTCAACTAAAACAAGAAACAAAATGCCGATTGCACTCAATGTAACCAAACGTGGGCAGAACCTCTAATGCACTGATACTGTTACATCTATGAGAAACTATTTGTAATTAGTGGAGGACATTATTTTTAAAAGCAAATCAGTTAATGGTTGTCACCTTCCTCATTCCCTCTATAGCCTCTTTGTTATCATCACTAAAAATCCTAGAAAATAGAGAGAAGGCGACTGACTAAAATCAAAAAGAATTTATACCAGAAGAACAAACAACGGCTTGCTCTATTTGTTATCATAGTATTCACTGCTCATCATGTAATTCTTATTATCAAAACTCATCCATAGGTATCAGCAAGAATTAAATTCTGGGGTGGTCACCATTGTACATTATTAAATATGGATAAATTTGTTAGGCATAAAATTCCTCACACAAGTGTTTGCTACATTAAAAAAAATGTAATTAAAAACACTGGGGCATAAACTGAAGCACTGGTACAAAATTAACTCTCATTTATATGTACATACATGTAGTACATCACCCAGTGTTTTGACACCTGTTATTACAATTAAAATTCTGAAGATAATTATTATAACAATGGGACTCTGTTTCAAAGAAGATATTGGTAATATATTTATTCATAGGTATAAAAATCCTATCTACATTTATACCCATGTATAAATGTAGATAGGATGCTATTTATCCCTGCAAAGAAATTTGTGGATATATGTTGCTGTAAGCAACGAAAACTATATATGTACTAAGTATGGACAATGCCAATTGACATATTACACATTACCCGTGTAATGTATAATATATATTTATTTGTGCAGCAGTTAGAGGAGTACACTCCAACTGACACTGAGCCAGGTAATGTACAACTTTCAACTATCCACGATATTCTTATGAAAATTAACCATTAACATCACACAAGCCAATGGCACAGAGAAAAGTGTCTCAGAGTGTATTTAACTTTAATGTTAATCTTGACCCTGGGTGAAAGTACTATATTGAGGACAATACACTTTGAAAAAAAAACTGTACGACTTCAAAGGGATACACCCACTTATAAGCACTAACAAACAGGGCACTACGATCCCCAGAATGACCAGTATCCTGCACCAGCAGTACTTCCATTCAGAAACACTTCACATAATCATTACAGAAAAACTGTACTACCAGTATCCTGAACCAGCAGTAGACCCATGCCACGAAAACTACAATATAGGCAGTGTGTTCAGATCACTACTAGGCATTATACACTGTCAACCTTCCCTCCTCCCCTAAAAACTGCTAGGTTTTCACTATACTGCCAATACAATGTACAAACAATGCACTTAATGAGCTACCCTACCACACATGTAGTATTACTAGCCACCAATAGTAGCACCAGGCAGTAGAATTTGCCTCCATTTCTACCACACAGGAAGGTCACTTTACACGTCTCTGGAAAAGCTACGAACCGTCTAGAAAGAACTGTCCTAATGCTAAAATCCACAAGTAAATGACAACTTCAAATATGCAACTTACCAGGTACTTCATAGTACTAAAACATTTATATATTCCCTGGAAATTTCTCAGTAGTGCCAAAATGGCACCTTCCTAGAAATAATGCACAGCAAACTAGATGCTGCACATCACGTGGAGAACTCACCTCGGGTTTATATACTTTAAACATCAAAACCATTGCATAAACTCAACACTGGAATACATTGTTATACTTGAATATAAAATAAAATCCTCAAATGACTCAAAATGAATTAAAATATGAGTCGAGAAGCCAACATAGTGGATATGAAGAAGCTCTATAGCAACCAATTACAGTTTATAGTAATGATATTTTACACTATTGCTAGGACAGCGCCTGAGGTACAAAGTTAATAAGAATAGTTTATGCGTCAGATGTATCTAGGCATCTGAACACGTCCTGATCATCCATGCCCCTAACTCCTGGAATACTATATACTGTACATATTTAATAAGCGTGTACAAACATATAAAACTTTTTACTATTCAGTCTATACTCATACTGGTCATGTATGAGAAGAGATTAATGAGCAATAAATTTCAACAAAGCATCATAGTAAAGCACTAGTGTAAGGAATTCTGATCCTTATGTACATCTGTCACAAAGCTTATTCATAAAATTGGTATCAATATTCTAAAAAAACATTATTATCTGCTAGTTATTTATAATGTAGGCAATAGAATGAAATTAAAGCAAACATTACTAATAGTCGCTGTTATAAATCAACTTACATAGAAATCGTTTGTAATATGTTGCATATAATTAATAATAATGTTATTGTAAACTTAAATACTCAAATAATCACTTCCCATTTGCCATGAATGGGATGAACATGTTCGAATCTGGCATCAGACTGCACTCTTTATTCCAGCTGCTAACAACAAGGGCAAACCCTGCCCTCTTCTTTTCATGAACCTACTCTTTCCTGTCACCCCTAAATAGCACACACTCACTAAACTACACCACCCTCTCCATGCCATGCCAACCAATCTCCATCTCCGTCAGACCACCCTCTCCATGCCATGCCAACCAATCTCCATCTCCGTCAGACACCCTCTCCATGCCATGCCAACCAATCTCCATCTCCGTCAGACCACCCTCTCCATGCCATGCCAACCAATCTCCATCACCGTCAGACCACCCTCTCCATGCCATGCCAACCAATCACCATCTCCGTCAGACGACTCAGGCACGCCAATAAACTCAACCCTAGCGACAATAACAAACACTTCACGCTCATGTCTGACCTTCCCCTCCTCTCAATACAAAACTCAACTCCCTTTTTCATTTCAGTGTTTTGCTTTGTTGTTGGCACAAGAAGAAGACGAAGGGAAGCATAAAGTCTTATATTTTTTATATATAATATGATATGTTGTTAAATGCTCATAAATTCCAATTAAACTCGTGTTAAAAAGGACAAAAGAATGTTAGAAACATGTCTTTTTCGGTTTCAAGTCTAAGGACCTATTCCAAAAAATAAATTGTATGGAACAGGAAGGAATTATATATGATTTACCAAGCCATACAGGAGATATTTAAGCAATAGCCTCACTAACTATTCTGCAATCAAGCTCAAATTTTACTGTCTCTATGAAATGTTAAAAACATAATAATTATAAAATGCCTATTGAATAAAGGATATTTGGTCTCAATCTATGTAGCAGTTATGGTTCCAGATGAAGATTGTATTGTGCTTTAATAAGATTAAACAGCTAATCACACATGTCATCAACAGACTTGAGTAGCTGCTGAGGAACTGGAGTTGAGTAGCTGCTGAGGAACTGGAGTTGAGTAGCTGCTGAGGAACTGGAGTTGAGTAGCTGCTGAGGAACTGGAGTTGAGTAGCTGCTGAGGAACTGGAGTTGAGTAGCTGCTGAGGAACTGGAGTTGAGTAGCTGCTGAGGAACTGGAGTTGAGTAGCTGCTGAGGAACTGGAGTTCAGTAGCTGCTGAGGAACTGGAGTTGAGTAGCTGCTGAGGAACTGGAGTTGAGTAGCTGCTGAGGAACTGGAGTTGAGTTTCTGCTGAGGAACTGGAGTTGAGTAGCTGCTGAGGAACTGGAGTTGAGTAGCTGCTGAGGAACTGGAGTTGAGTAGCTGCTGAGGAACTGGAGTTGAGTAGCTGCTGAGGAACTGGAGTTGAGTTTCTGCTGAGGAACTGGAGTTGAGTAGCTGCTGAGGAACTGGAGTTGAGTAGCTGCTGAGGAACTGGAGTTGAGTAGCTGCTGAGGAACTGGAGTTGAGTAGCTGTTGAGGAACTGGAGTTGAGTTGCTGCTGAGGAACTGGAGTTGAGTAGCTGCTGAGGAACTGGAGTTGAGTAGCTGCTGAGGAACTGGAGTTGAGTAGCTGCTGAGGAAATGGAGTTGAGTAGCTGCTGAGGAACTGGAGTTGAGTAGCTGCTGAGGAACTGGAGTTGAGTAGCTGCTGAGGAACTGGAGTTCAGTAGCTGCTGAGGAACTGGAGTTGAGTAGCTGCTGAGGAACTGGAGTTGAGTAGCTGCTGAGGAACTGGAGTTGAGTAGCTGCTGAGGAACTGGAGTTGAGTAGCTGCTGAGGAACTGGAGTTGAGTAGCTGCTGAGGAACTGGAGTTGAGTAGCTGCTGAGGAACTGGTCGAGCTTGAAGGTTGAGTTTCTGCTGAGGAACTGGAGTTGAGTAGCTGCTGAGGAACTGGAGTTGAGTAGCTGCTGAGGAACTGGAGTTGAGTAGCTGTTGAGGAACTGGAGTTGAGTTGCTGCTGAGGAACTGGAGTGATGAGTAGCTGCTGAGGAACTGGAGTTGAGTAGCTGCTGAGGAACTGGAGTTGAGTAGCTGCTGAGGAAATGGAGTTGAGTAGCTGCTGAGGAACTGGAGTTGAGTAGCTGCTGAGGAACTGGAGTTGAGTAGCTGCTGAGGAACTGGAGTTGAGTAGCTGCTGAGGAACTGGAGTTGAGTAGCTGCTGAGGAACTGGGTTAGAGTAGCTGCTGAGGAACTGGAGTTTGAGTAGCTGCTGAGGAACTGGAGTTGAGAAGCTGCTGAGGAACTGGTGTTGAGTAGCTGCTGAGGAACTGGAGTTGAGTAGCTGCTGAGGAACTGGAGTTGAGTAGCTGCTGAGGAACTGGAGTTGAGTAGCTGCTGAGGAACTGGAGTTGAGTAGCTGCTGAGGAACTGGAGTTCAGTAGCTGCTGAGGAACTGGAGTTGAGTAGCTGCTGAGGAACTGGAGTTGAGTAGCTGCTGAGGAACTGGAGTTGAGTAGCTGCTGAGGAACTGGAGTTCAGTAGCTGCTGAGGAACTGGAGTTGAGTTTCTGCTGAGGAACTGGAGTTGAGTAGCTGCTGAGGAACTGGAGTTGAGTAGCTGCTGAGGAACTGGAGTTGAGTAGCTGCTGAGGAACTGGAGTTGAGTAGCTGTTGAGGAACTGGAGTTGAGTTGCTGCTGAGGAACTGGAGTTGAGTAGCTGCTGAGGAACTGGAGTTGAGTAGCTGCTGAGGAACTGGAGTTGAGTAGCTGCTGAGGAAATGGAGTTGAGTAGCTGCTGAGGAACTGGAGTTGAGTAGCTGCTGAGGAACTGGAGTTGAGTAGCTGCTGTGGAACTGGAGTTGAGTAGCTGCTGAGGAACTGGAGTTGAGTAGCTGCTGTGGAACTGGAGTTGAGTAGCTGCTGAGGAACTGGAGTTCAGTAGCTGCTGAGGAACTGGAGTTCAGTAGCTGATGAGGAACTGGAGTTGAGTAGCTGCTGAGGAACTGGAGTTGAGTAGCTGCTGAGGAACTGGAGTTGAGTAGCTGCTGAGGAACTGGAGTTGAGTAGCTGCTGAGGAACTGGAGTTGAGTAGCTGCTGAGGAACTGGAGTTGAGTAGCTGCTGTGGAACTGGAGTTGAGTAGCTGCTGAGGAACTGGAGTTCAGTAGCTGCTGAGGAACTGGAGTTCAGTAGCTGATGAGGAACTGGAGTTGAGTAGCTGCTGAGGAACTGGAGTTGAGTAGCTGCTGAGGAACTGTAGTTGAGTAGCTGCTGAGGAACTGGTGTTGAGTAGCTGCTGAGGAACTGGAGTTGAGTAGCTGCTGAGGAACTGGAGTTGAGTAGCTGCTGAGGAACTGGAGTTGAGTAACTGCTGAGGAACTGGAGTTGAGTAGCTGCTGAGGAACTGGAGTTGAGTAGCTGCTGAGGAACTGGAGTTGAGTATCTGCTGAGGAACTGGAGTTGAGTAGCTGCTGAGGAACTGGAGTTGAGTATCTGCTGAGGAACTGGAGTTGAGTAGCTGCTGAGGAACTGGAGTTCAGTAGCTGCTGAGGAACTGGAGTTGAGTAGCTGCTGAGGAACTGGAGTTGAGTAACTGCTGAGGAACTGGAGTTGAGTAGCTGCTGAGGAACTGGAGTTGAGTAGCTGCTGAGGAACTGGAGTTGAGTAGCTGCTGAGGAACTGGAGTTGAGTAGCTGCTGAGGAACTGGAGTTGAGTAGCTGCTGAGGAACTGGAGTTGAGTAGCTGCTGAGGAACTGGAGTTGAGTAGCTGCTGAGGAACTGGAGTTGAGTAACTGCTGAGGAACTGGAGTTGAGTAGCTGCTGAGGAACGGGAGTTGAGTAGCTGCTGAGGAACTAGAGTTGAGTAACTGCTGATGAACTGGAGTTGAGTAGCTGCTGAGGAACTGGAGTTGAGTAGCTGCTGAGGAACTGGAGTTGAGTAGCTGCTGAGGAACTGGAGTTGAGTAGCTGCTGAGGAACTGGAGTTGAGTAGCTGCTGAGGAACTGGAGTTGAGTAGCTGCTGAGGAACTGGAGTTGAGTAACTGCTGAGGAACTGGAGTAGATCTAAAAACCTAATATTCAGGAGTGTTTCTTTTTTTCATGGTCTCCATACGTGAATTTCATTAGACAACATGAGTTAGATCCCATCAGACCAGGGGTCACGAAATCTTCAGCACTTCGGCCCCTTGGAAATAAATGATATAAAATACCGAAACAATGGAAAAATAAACACATAAGCAGTATAATGTGATCCTTTAGTTACAACGTTTCGCCCACACAATGGGCTTTATCAAGTCACAAATAGATCTTTTTGGGTGAACGGTATGTGAGGATGGAGAGTGCGTATGTAGTTATGTGGGATGAAATTAACACACATGTATAACATCTGGGTATCTCTATTGTAGACGTTTCGCCATCCAGTGGCATTATCAATAAAAATTCTAGAACATTTGAAGACAGTAGAATTAGTAGGTAGGTAGACAGCAACCACCCAGGGAGGTACTACCGTCCTGTCAAGTGAGCGTAAAACGAAAGCCTGTAATTGTTTTACATGATGGTAGGATTGCTGTTGTCTTTTTTCTGTCTCATAAATATGCAACATTTCAGGTATGTCTTGTTACTTCTACTTACACTTAGGTTACACTACACATTCATGTACAACCATATATATACACACCCCTCTGGGTTTTCTTCTATTTTCTTATTAGTTCGTGTTCTTATTTCCTCTTATCTCCATGGCAAAGTGGAACAGAATTCTTCGTCCATAAGCCATGCGTGTCGTAAGAGGCGACTAAAATGCTGAGAGCAAGGGGCTAGTAACCCCTTCTCCTGTATATATTACTAAATGTAAAAGGAGAAACTTTCGTTTTTCCTTTTGGGCCACCCCTCTTTGATGGGAAACGGTCGACGTGTAGAAAGAAAGAAGAAAAGAAGAATTATATACAATTATATAGAAGGTATAAGGCAGCAGTATACATCATTAGGAAGAAGGGAGGGAGGCCTGTTATATGTGACATTTTGCCAAGAAGGGGTGTTGGAAATGAATGGCTGTCCAGAACGATTGGTATAAATTGCTGGCTGGACAAATACTGTAAGGATAATGCAGTCCCATTCATTGACAACTGGGACCACTTCTAAGGCCTAAATGACATGTATGCCAGGGATGGGGTTCACTTATCCAGGGAAGGTGTAGGATTTCTCGCTAGCTCAGTTGAGGATGCTGTTAGGGCTTAAAACTAGGATTAGGTAGGGGTATGGGTTTAGGAATGGTAAATAATGAGGGCCAAAATATTGATTCAGGCTTTGATATCATAAATCTTAACAATAACAGTAATCGAGTAACACAGGGTAATGACAGTAACAGAAATTGTTTAAAACAAAAGCTGAAAAAGGTTCAAAAGAAGATACATATCAATGTATTTTATACAAATGGATTAACAGGGGGCTAAAACATCAATTAGGGGAGAAAAGAGGAATTTATAGGCGCATCAAAATAGATGTTAACCTTATTGACCAATATGTTCAGTTTAAAAGAGAAGTAAAAAAGGGGATTAGAAAGGTTAATGACTATGAGATTAAGGTTGGTAATGAATCAAAGACTAATCCAAAAGGGTTCTGTCAAGTGTATAGGACGAAGGTGAGGGAAAAGGTAGGACCTCTGAAAATTGGGAATGGACAGCTGACGGATAACGAACTGGAAATGTGTTCTCTATTTAATGACTATTTTTTGTCAGTCTTTACACAAGAAGACGTAAATGAGATTCCAGAAATTAACAATTATTCAGTTCCTGAAGAATTCAGATTAACTAATATTACTGTCTCGAGGGACATGGTTATCAAACAGATATATAAACTGAAGCAAAATAAGTCCCCAGGACCCGACGAGTTGTTTTCCAGGGTATTTAAAGAATGTGTTTAATACATCTATCCTAACTGGTGTTGTGCCAGAGATGTGGAAGATAGCTAATGTAGTTCCTATATTCAAATCAGGGGATAAGTCCATTCCATCAAATTACCGTCCAATAAGCCTCACGTCTATAGTAGGCAAATTATTAGAATCAATTATAGCTGATATTATTAGAAGTAACCTTGAAGAACATAAAAAATGATTAATGAATCTCAGCATGGGTTCCCGAGAGGTCGTTCCTGCCTGACAAATTTACTGACGTTTTTCAATAAAACATTTGAGGCAGTAGACAGTGATAAAGAATATGATATAGTTTACTTGGATTTCAGTAAGGCCTTCGATAGAGTACCTCACAAGAGACTCTTAAGAAAGGTGGCAGCTCATGGTATAGGAGGTAAAGTTCTAGCATGGATAGAGGCATGGCTTACCAATAGAAAGCAGAGAGTTTCCATTAATGGGGTCAAATCTGAATGGGGATTAGTCACAAGGATCAGTTTTAGGCCCATTGTTGTTCATAATTTACATAAATGACCTTGATGAAGGAATTGCAAGTGACATGAGTAAATTTGCTGATGATACAAAGATAGGCCGTATAATTCATTCTGAGGAGGATACCAGTGAACTCCAGGAGGATTTGGACAAATTAATGTCTTGGTCTGAAAAGTGGCAGATGAAGTTCAATGTGGACAAGTGTAAGGTGCTAGTCCTTGGTAATGAAAATATCCCTCGAATTTATAAACTAGGTGAAGTAGAGCTTGATCATACAGAATGTGAAAAAGACTTGGGAGTCATGGTAAGCAGAAATCTTAAACCAAGACAACAGTGTCTAAGTGTGCGCAATAAGGCTAACAGATTACTAGGATATATTTCAAGAAGTATAAGCAACAGAAGTCCAAAAGTTATTTTACAGCTCTATACATCACTAGTGAGACCTCATTTGGATTATGATTATGCAGCTCAGTTTTGGTCTCCTTACTACAGAATGGATATAGATTCGTTGAAAACATACAGAGAAGAATGACTAAAATGATTTATAGTATAAGAAATCTCCCGTATGAAGATAGACTTAGAGCGTTGAATCTCCACTATCTGGAGAGACGTAGAATGAGGGGAGATATCATCGAGGTGTACAAGTGGATGATAGGCATAAACAAAGGAGATATTAATAAAATACTGAGGATATCGAACCAAGTAAGAACCAGAAATAACGGATTTAAATTGGATAAATTTAGATTTAGAAAGGACATAGGCAAGTACTGGTTTTCGAACAGAGTTGTAGATGCGTGGAACAATCTTCCGAGTACTGTGATAGAGGCTAGGACCTTGGGTGGCTTTAAAAAGAGATTTGACAAATATATGAGTGGGAGAGACTGGGTTTGATTGGTGTCGTGAGTAAATTCTTAGGTAGTGGTGGTTTTGATAAGGACCTGCCTTGTATGGGCCAGTAGGCCTTCTGCAGTGTTCCTCCATTCTTATGTTTAAAAGATGAGGTAATGAGTCCCTCAGCCTTGGAGTTGGTGTGAACAGCACCGAAGTCGTGGAGTTTCTGGAGCAGAGGCAAGGAGGCTGGCGCTTATATACTAACGTCATGTGGAAAGAGACGTGAAACAGACGAGGGCATAGTCACTGGTAGGCAGGATTCCCCAGTGGAAGTAGGTCATACCCAAAGAGATGGGTTAGTTATAGTAGTAGTTGTCGTTGCCGTGAAGAAGGTTATGCACATGTCCTCAGAATCAAGATTCCATGATGTTGCAGTGTCTGATAAGTTGTGCAACATCTGGGTATCTTTATCTACAATAAAGATACCCAGATGTTGCACAAGTCTCTTAATTTCATCTTGTCGGTATTGTATACCATTCTTGTACTACAGTTATGTAGGATAACGATGAAGAAGTTTCTTGGCAAGGGGTTCAGCTATGTTATAGAAGCCGTTGTTTTGGTTGAAGTTGTTGGATATACAGATAAGGGATGATTCCAGGATTCTGCAGTATTGAGTGTTGTCTTCTCTGGCAATATGTCTTGCGTTTCTGTGGTTGATTAAATTATTGTGTGAATTTCGGTGTTGATCACAGGCATTCTTTAAATCGTCAGATCTGCCTGCGTACTGGTGTTCTGAAATACGTGTTTGGAGGTCTCTGGATGTTTCGCCCATGTATAATTTGCTCCAGTAATTACAAGGGATTATGTATACCCCTTCAGAGGATTGAAGCTTGTCCTGTCTATTGATGGTAATGTCCTTGATGGTGGAGGTAAATACTTGGAATGAGGCATTGGAAAAGATGTTGGAAACGTGTTTGGCAATAGAGTTGGTGGGGAGAACCATGTATCTCCTCTCAGCAGTGTCTTCTCTGGGTGTGTTAAAGATGTTATATGCTCGGCGTCTGCAGTTTCTAATGAAGTGACGAGGATAGTGAAGTTTAGAAAATACCTGTTCAATTAGAGAGCATTCTTCCTTAAAGAACTCATTGCTGCAGATACGGAATGCACGCAGGAAAAAGCCTATCATTACACCATGTTTCGTTTTGGTTGGTAGGTTTTCGATAGACTTTAAAACGAAGAACATCAAGGAAAGGATGAGTGTTGTCGACTTCTTCTTCTAGTGTGAACTGGATTGATGGCTCGACCTGGTTGAGCTTGTGTTGGAGAGCTTGAACGTTGAAGCGTCTGGGAGTTATGATGAGAATGTCGTCAACATAACGGAGCCAGGTGACAGAAAAGAGAATAATAGAGGAAAATCTCTCGGCTTCCAGATGTTCCAAGTATAGGTTCACCAGTACGCCACTAAGTGGAGAAATCATGGGTAGTCCAAAAGTTTACTGAAAGAGGTGATTTTCGAAAGAGAAACAGTAAAGCCAACACATAGTTCAACAAGGTCGATGAATCGCTGGCTGGAATAGGATGATCAAGTAAATCGTCAATTTCCCTGCGCAAGAGATCGATGGATTGTGTAGTAGGTACTTTGGTGAATAGAAATGTTACGTCAAGGCTGGAGAGTTTCTTGTTCCTGATGTTGATGTTGCGAATGCGATTGAGAAGGTCACCCGAGTGTTTGAGATGTGCTGGACTGAATGTGCCCAAGAGTTTAGAGAGGTGTTTAGAGAGAATCCCAGAGGATATGGGCCTCAATGGGATACCTGGTTTGTGAGTTTTTGGCAGGCCGTACATTCTGGCAGGTCTGGGGTTGGTGGGAATACGTAGCGTTCCCCACCAACTCTCAGGGATTATCGTTAAAGACCTCTCTAAACTCTTTGGCACAATCAGTCCAGCACATCTCAAACTCTAGGGTGATCTTCTCAATCGCATTCGCAACATCAACATCTTACCTTCCTTGTTGTTCTTCGTCGTGACGTTCCCAGTAATCACCTCACATTCGTCGGGTAGCACGGAGAATGGGTTCGAAATTTCCACAGTAGCCTCCTGGTTCTTCGTCGTTTCTACCTCTTAATCCGTCCTCTTCATCAATAGCTTTGTTCCATGATGTCCGGTAACTGTCCAGGTTCCTTTCTTGACTTGAGGATTCACAACAGGAGGATTACTACGAATCCTCTTGTTTTCCTCTGTCAATCGCCAAATTTCGAGCTTAGCCACCTTAAGCTGCTGGTAAAGTACAGATCACCACTGTCAGAGCTAACTACAGATCACCACTGACAACTAAGTACAGATTACCACTGAGCTAAGCACAGATCACCACTGTGCAAAGTACAGATCACCACTGATCACCACTGTGCTAAGTACGGATCAACCTTTTTTTAAAACTACACAAGGTTTTAGTTTCAATGACGCTCCTCGGGAGTTTGTTTCACTCATCCACAACTCTATTACCAAACCAGTGATTTCCTATACCTTTTCTGAATCTATTTTTTTTTTAACTTCAAACCATTGTTGTGAGTCCTCATATTTTTAGCATGTTATTTATATTCCTTTTATTTATTCCTGTTTTCCATTTATATACATCAATCAAATCTTCCCTTACTCCACGCCTTTCTAGAGTGTGCAGATTCAAAGCCCTCAGTCTATCCTCGTAGGAAAGATTTCTGATACATTGGATCATCTTTGGCATCCTCCTTTATACGTTTTCAAGTGCATTTATATCAGTTCTGTAATACGGCGACCAGAACTGTGCAACATAATCTAAATTCATTCCCATTATGGTAACGAGGATTCATTCCCATTATGGTAACGAGGATTCATTCCCATTATGGTAACGAAGATTCATTCCCATTATGGTAAGGGCGAGGCCGTTGTTCCTGGGGACCATAATTTTGCCTACATGTTCCTTGAGGTCCCGAACATTGAGCAAATAACTTAACAGTTTTCTTGGGCAGGTAATGGGGACTTTGGGAACCGAAAGACTGGCAAAACTTGGCTTTACATCCCAGGTTTTTTTGTCCCTTTACCGGTTTGCTTGGAAAAATGATTATATTCTGCTTCCCAGTTTCTGAGTGGCTAAATTCTTTTCAGCCAGCAAAAAGGCCTAGCTAATATCAATGAAATTTGTCTCCTCATAATTCCACCAAATATATACTTCCGCCTATATCTCTCATACAGCATCTGATAATCATGCAAAGTCACCCTCTTCACATTCTTCTAAAGAAAAAAATCATGATCATCCAGAGAACTAATTGCATGCAACTTATTTCCAATTTGCTAGCTGCGTGCTATTATTGATTATTCATGGTCTTGCCATTTCTTTCACTTTAGTTTTCTCAAACAACGGAAAATAATTGTCCGGATATTTCTCTGAGAAACTTGGGACAAATTTTCAGCTTCATCCTAGTTAAATAATTCGTGCTTCAGGCTGAAAAATAAATTGACCTCTTTTGTTCTTCCTTTTGCTTTAAGTATTGTAATAGCTTTTTCCTCCTGTAGCTTTGTGCGTCCATTCTTCCTAAATTCATTTTTTTATTATTAATGCTAATTTCAGCCTTAAAATCAAAGTTTCACTGTAAAACTCATTACAGTTTAACAGTGGGCTTCCACCAGGGACGCTTTACCCAAGGTCCCGTGGAAGCTCTAATATCCCGACTGAATAATTATAATTATTTTTATCATTCTCTCGGACATAGCTCCCACGTTATGAAGTTGTGTGATCTATGTGGGTAAACAGTTGTCTGTAGGAAAAATTAGCCTTACTGAAATATCAAAAAGAAAACTAGCGTAGAGGCCAGACTACCATATAGGTAAATTCTCAGAAAACCATACGAGGCCTCACTAAATACTGATACAACAGAAGTATAAAGCCTAATTATTTAGTATATCTTATCATAATCTCTAGGAATATATTTTATTTCTTATTTTAAGAATGAACGAAATTATGAACACAGTGCACATGTGAACAGCAGCTTGAGTGAACTTGTTCCAGTAAAGTGAATTTTAACCTCCCTGATATATCTGTCACTCTGCCTTATCAAATGTGATGGCTTATGAAGACTGAACCTCTG
Organism: Cherax destructor; assembly: GCA_009830355.1. Taxonomy (NCBI): domain Eukaryota; kingdom Metazoa; phylum Arthropoda; class Malacostraca; order Decapoda; family Parastacidae; genus Cherax; species Cherax destructor. The sequence goes on from WNWK01019639.1 coordinate 32,710, forward strand.
TGTCTCCCTGAGCTCACCCAGCCACTCAGTGTCACCACGTAATTAAAACCTCACATATGACATGAGAAAACACGACACTGATGAAACCAGTTAACTTATTCACTTGGACAGCAATTACCATCCATATTTTCAGGAACGTAATTTGTACAACAGCACAAAAAACAAGCTGTCAAATACTGAATATAACTGTTAATCTAAATAAACTGTCTACTGTCATCCTTTTCATATCACTATAATTCAAAATTTTTGTGAAACATTTTTTTTTATTTGAAACACAACAATGACAAAGTCTAACTTTGTTTAACAATAAATGTGAATGTCAATGCTTATTACTGTAGAATTTGTAGCACAGCCTCAATACTCTTGTCAACTGTGTGCATTAACAGTCATGTTCATTGTGAGGGGTCACTAGTCATGTTTATTGTTAGCCTTACAAGTCAAGTTCACTCTTGGTTTTAATACTTTCCTTCAGTGTGAGTATGACTGATCACGCTCACTGTGAAAGTTACTAGTCAGGCGGACTGTGAGCCTTGTTAGACGTGTTCTCTATGAGCATTACTACTCATCTTCACTTGGAGCCTCGCAAATCATGTTCACGTGAGACTAGTTATTTTTTTCTGCGAGTCCTATTAGTCATATTTACAGTAGCTAGTGTTACGGTTCTTGATCAATGTGGTTAAGTTGACTTTGAGCCTTAAAAGTAATGTTCACTGTGGCAAGCCTCTCTAGGAATGTTTTCTTCGGCTCTCGTTAATAGTAGGATTCACTGTAGCTATTCTCATTAGTCATGTTAATTAAGAGCATCACAATTCATATTCCCTATGTTCCTCACTAGGCATGTTCAGTGTAAACCTCACTAGTCATATTCACGGTGAGAATGGCAAATCATATTCGCTGTGAGCCTCACCATTCATATTCATAGACAGCGTCACTAGTTATGTTCTCTTGCTTACTGCAAGTCATTTATATTCTTTGAGAGACTCATGTACAATGTGAGCCTCACTAGTCATGTTCACTGAGAGCATCATCAGTCATGTTCACAGTGACCTTTTGATGTTGTTCAATAAAATGACACAAGTGCAACTAATATGACATTTTAATGTGGCAACGTTTCTCTCTTCATGAGCTTTGTCAATCCTACTGACCAATGTGGCAGTAGTAGTAGTAGTAGTAGTAGTAGTAGTAATAGTAGTAGTAGTAGTAGTATGAGTAGTAGTAGTAGTAGTAGTAGTAGTAGTAGTAGTCTTCCTGGAGAGAATTCCAGGGGTCAACGCCCCTGCGGCCCTGTCTGTGACCAGGCCTCCTGTTGGACCAGAGCCTGATCAACCAGGCTGTTACTGCTGGCCGCACGCAGTCCAACGTACGAACCACATCCTGGCTGGTCAGGTACCGACTTTAGGTGCCTGTCCAGTGCCTGCTTGAAGACAGCCAGGGGTTTGTTGGTAATCCCCCTGATGTATCCCCCTGATGTATGCTAGTAGTAGTAGTAGTAGTAGTAGTAGTAGTAGTAATTCATAATAGTTGCAGTATTAGTAGTATAAGTGGAGGTAACTCTAGGCTGCTGTGTGATGGCTGGGTTTATTGTTTTGGGTATAATTCTGGCTAATGCCTCCTAAATGACGAAGCTACCCTCTGTGTCCTTGTATTGCTTGTTAACGACTTGACAAAGCTCTTGGTGAACGAAACGTTGCCACAATAAAATTTCATAGTAGGTGCATCTGTGTCCTCTTACCTAACATTTTGTCGGTTATTTAACCTTTATTACTACTGATGTTTAGTATATAAGACTTACGTGCGTTAGTGAAACAGGTTTAACCATTTGTTGATGTTAATCAGCCTGTTCTTTTTCCCTTAATCTTCAACTTCAATATTCCAGTGATACTTGAAATGCTCTTTAATGCTACTTTTCAGTCCTTTTCTTATATTTTGCGTCTAGGTCTGAGCTTTCCATTACCCTGCCATGTATTATTTGACGTGTGGAAAAGGTTTATTTACTAGTTCACACATTACTTTCGTTCCATTTTTCATAGCCCACTAAGAGATATTTACCGTTCCCTTTAGCTTTCGAGATATCCAGCTTACTTATTTGTTTCTTCGCTTCTTTTGTGTTTAGTGCTCGTTGATGGTCTCTTTCTCTTTAAGACTCTGGTAATTATCCCACTGCCTCCGATAATTCCTTCCAAAGTCTTTTCTTTACCTCCTCGCAGACTTTCTGGTCACTTCTTGTGAACTCTCTTCTTCCTTCTCCAGCTTTGTTACCTGGTCAGTAGTATTATATGCGGCTGAGAGGTGCGCTTTTTTGGAAAGGAAGAGCGTCCCCTGGAGATCAGGATCCTGTTGGAGGGGGTCATACTCTCTGGGATGGGAGGGAAGGCTCTCGGTCTTCCGGTCGGGTGAAGGTGCGTGCGGGCGTTCGGTGGGGTTGGCTTTAAAGACGAGTCGGTAGATGGGAGTATGTTTTTTTTGTTTGGAATCTTTTAACGTGTTCAGATCACTGGGCATTATTTTAACGTGTTCACTTACAGGATATCATTTAACGTATTCAGTTAATGGATTTCTTTAGTCATTTTAAGCTTATTCTGTCAATAGAGATCGTAATTGTTAGGCTTAATTTCTCAGACAATTTTATTTCTTTTGTTAGAACATATGTTTATTGAGTACCACAAGAAACGGTAATCTAATTCGTCATGGTATTTTAATTCGTCTTGATACTAAAAATTGGTATATAAGAAGGAGATAGTTTTATTTGACAAGGCACTTTTCATTCTTTGTTAAAAGAAAGAATTAAGTCCATTTATCTTTATCTCCCATCACCAGTTCTTTCCCCTACATCTATCCAGTAGTCTCCCGAGGCTGTTGCCTGTTAGAGTTCACCTGGCACTAACTTTCGGTGTGAGAGATACCTGTTACTTCTGGTGTATGAACAAACCCCTTTCCCTGATAACCTCCTCTCTCCCTCACACTTTCTTCCATTCTTTTACCAATGCAATTCCCATAATTATTATTTTCTTCCCAAAATTATTTGGTTTGCGCAAAATCTAATGTTATTTACATTTTTACAATATTATATTTGTTTTCATATTTTTCTCTGTTTTTTTTTTTACTAAGAATGTCACGATCTCCACCTCCCAGTGATTCAGATCTACCTAACATGTATCGTCGAAAACGGACAATGTCCTTTTCTTATTATTAATACTACAAATTACACATTCACCATTGCTAATACTCCTACACTCAGATGTCTATCTGCCAGGAAAGAAAAAGGGGACCTCTCGCTCGCTCTCTCTCTCTCTCTCTCTTATAATGAAAAATTTCTTTCTTTCATACATTGACAAAATTTAATAAGAAATGAATAAAATGCTTATTTTTTTATATTACTCGAAAAAAGTTATTGGGCTTTGTTATTAACCTTCTGGATTAATAACTCTTTTTTATCTGTAATTCTTTGTGATTCTCTATCTTTTGTTCTTATATATAGAGTAATCCACCAATTTTGTACTTGTTTCTTTCACAATTTAGGAACTGGGGATTAGTTTTACTCTACACACACCTTAATCACCTTGTATCAACAAATTAGATTAATGGATCTGTCACAGCAATCATCTTATTTTTTCACTTCTTGGGTTCTTGACAAATCTTAGAAGCTTCTTTTGACCACAAGCACTTTCATCTTGACCTACCTCTGAAGAAAATGATCTTATTACTACTTAAGATGATTTCCAATATTTCTAAAATACGAGCTTGCGAGTGAAGGAAATGCGGTACAACTCGTTCTTAACAGGCATTAAAACTGGGACTCTCAAGACTTTAATTTGCACTAAGAGTCACGTGTGCGGGTGTACTGTGGAGACCTCTGGTGGCCGTCTTGTGAGATTTTATTTTCACAGCAATGGCAGAGAAGTACCGGTGCAGAGCTAACACCATTGGGATTGAAGTGCTTCTGGGTGCGATTTATCCATCCAATGTGGATATAGTGCTGCAAGCCATTCTTCGGGATACACTGGATGTGGATCACTCAGAATTATATGGCATATCCTTGAATGGTGTACGTTGGATCTTCGTTAAGTTTGCCTGCACGGCTGCTTACAACGGAATCATGGACAAGTTTCAGGAAAAGCGGCTGGTGGTAATACAAGGACTGGAGGTATGTGTAAGGGATGTGTCTGCTAATTATAATTGGATTAAATTGAGGAATGTCCCATTCGAAGCCAGAGAGAGTGACATCCAGGAGGTGTTGCAGAAGTATGGGATTGTTGACGCTGTTACAGTGGGGCGTTGGATGAATGGTATATATGCCAGTATGTTGGAGGGAACATATTCGGTCAAGATGACGTTAAGGAACCCAATACCCTCATATGTACGTTACATATGTTGGGCTGGTGCATACCTGCCGGTTGTGTGGGCAGATGGGGCATCTGGCGGCTGACTGTCTACGTAGGAGGACAGAGGAGAGACACGTCGAGGTGGATGGAGTACAACATATGGAGGACAGAGTGCAACAGAAGGAAGGAATGGTGGAAAAGCGTGAGGATGGCGTGACGGAGGGCATGGTGCGGCGTACATGGAGTGATGAGATGGAGCAAGAGGAAGAAGCACAGGGTGAGGTAGACAGGGAGCTGCCTGCAGAACCTGTGGAGACTGGAGGGAAGTCT
>WNWK01019640.1:0-12500 GCA_009830355.1 Cherax destructor
TTAAATTTATTTCCATTATTTCTTATGGGAAAATTGATTCGTTTCTACGATTGTTTCGGCTTAAAATATGCCCTCTCTGACGGATTAAAATCGTAAACCGAGGTACCACTTTATATATATATATATATATATATATATATATATATATATATATATATATATATATATATATATATATATATATATATATTTATATATACAGTGGACCCTCGGTTAACAAAAAAATTCATCCCAGAAGCCTGCTCAAGTGCCATTACCGAATGAATTTACGTCCTTAAGAGATAATGTCACGTAGGTTAGTCTATTTCAGACCCCCAAAAATACACTTCCACATGCAATTAAAAATTATACTTACATAATTGTACGATTTCCGGGGTATTCGTTAACCGAGGGTCCACTGTACAGTGGTACCCGACTTACGATATTTTTCATTCAGAATGCTGTTCAAGTGCCATTACCAAACGAATTTATCTCCATAAGAAATGATGTAAAATAGACTAGTCCTTTTAGACCCCCAAAATTACACTTACAAAAGCATTTAAAAAATAAACTTACAAAAAAGGGTGTGTTTGGGGACCATCGTAAGTCGGGTACCACTGTATATATATATATATATATATATATATATATATATATATATATATATATATATATATATATATATATATATATATATATATATATATATATATATATAAGCTTGAAAATTTTATATATATATATATATATATATATATATATATTATATATATATATATATATATATATATATATATATATATATATATAATTTTCAAGCAGCTTCAGGGAGAACTTTGTGTTTTCCCTGAAGCAAGTTTATTCTTTTCTCTGAGGATGAGGGTCCCAAGACAGTTCCAGAGGTGGTATCTCCCTATATATATATATATATATATATATATATATATATATATATATATATAATATATATCCCTACCCACTCTAAAGCCTCCTTGCTCATCTGCAATCCTACTCTCTGTCTTACCTCTAATTCTTTCAATAATAACCCTGCCATACACTTTACTTGGTATACTCAGTAAACTTATTCCCCCTATAATTTTACACTCTCTTTTATCCCCCTTCCTTTATATAAAGGAACTATACATGCTCGCTGCCAATCCCTAGGTACCTTCCCTCTTTCATACATTTATTAAACAAAAATACCAACCACTCCAGCACTATATCCCCCTGCTTTTAACATTTCTGTCATGATTCCGTCAATTCCAGCTGCTTTACCCCCTTTCATTCTACGTAATGCCTCACGCACCTCCCCCACACTCACATCCTGCTCTTCTTCACTCCTAAACGATGTACCTCCCTGGCCAGTACATGAAATTATCGCCTCCCTCTTTTCATCGACATTTAAAAGTTCCTCAAAATATTCCGCCATCTACCCAATACCTCCAGCTCCCCATCTACTAACTCCCTACTCTGTTTTTAACTGACAAATCCATTCGTTCCCTAGGCTTTCTTACCTTGTTTATCTCACTCCAAAAATTTTTCTTGTTTTCAGCAAAATTTCTTGACAGATCCTCTCCCATTCTTTCATCCGCTCTTCTTTTGCACTCTCTCACCACTCTCTTCACCTTTCTTTTACTCTCCATATACTCTGCTCTTCTACTAACACTTCTGTTTTGTAAAAACCTCTCATAAGCTACCTTTTTCTCTTTTATCACACCCTTTACTTCTTCATTCCACCACTCACTCCTCTTTCCTCCTGCACCCACCCTCCTATAACCACAAACTTCTGCCCCACATTCTAATACTGCATTTTTAAAACTATCCCAACTCTCTTCAACCCCCCCACTACTCCTACTTGCACTAGCCCACCTTTTGCCAATAGTTGCTTATATCTCACCCTAACTTCCTCCTCCCTTATATATATATATATATATATATATATATATATATATATATATATATATATATATATATATATATATATATATATATATATATATATATACATATACATATACATATACAGTAGACCCTTGGTTATCGGCCGTAATCCGTTCCAGAAGCTCGGCCTAAAACCGAAATGGCCTATAACCGAAATAATATTCCCCATAAGAATTAATGTAAATACATTTAATCCGTTACAGGCAAAAATATTCACAAAAAAATATTTTTTTTAACAATTAAATCAGTATTACATACCTTTATTGAAGACTAATGCTGGCTTCTGGAAGATAGGGAGGAGGAAATAGGGAGGAGTTAGTGTTTGGAAGGGGAATCCCCCTCCATAAAGACTTCAGGTAACAAGTCCTTATCTGGGGTTACTTCCCTTCTCTTTCTTTTAATGCCACTAGGACCAGCTTGAGAGTCACTGGACCCCTGTCTAGAAAAATAACTGTCCAGAGTACTCTGTTTCTGGTGCCTCTGTAAGATTTTCCTGAAGTGGGACAAGGTTTTGTCACTAAACATGTTGCAGATATGGCTTGTTTCAGCTTGGTCAGGATGGTATTTTTCAACAAAACTTTGTAACCTATTCCACATTCCACACATTTCCTTAATCACTGAAGAAGGCACTTCTTTCACTTCACTTTACTAGGAACTTTCTTGGGAGCCATGGTTACTTATTTCGCAGTTGTACTGACAAAAAACAAGCGAAATGTTTGGATGAATGAGCAGAAGCTTCCTCACGCACCGAGAGACACAGGCAAACTGAAGCGCAAGTGGCCCCAGCTGGCGGACGGATGCGTCCCATACGGCCGATAACCTAAAAAACGGCCGATAACAGGGAGCCGAAAAACTGGCCTATAACCGAGTTGGCCGATAACAGAAACGGCCGATAACCGAGGGTCCACTGTATATATATATATATATATATATATACAGTGGACCCCCGGATTACGTGATTAATCTGTTCCAGAGGGCTTAACTTAAACCGAAAATAATGTATGTAATCAGAATCTATTTTTCCCATGAGAAATAATGGAAATTTAATTAATCCATTTCAGACACCCAAAAGTATTAAAATATTGTTTCCACATTAAATTACACAGAAAAGAATGAGATATAAAGTACATAAAACAGTAATAACTTGACACTTACCTTTATTGAAGAGTTGTTGATGTGTGGAAGATGGAAGGAGGGGAGAGGAAGGAGTACATAGTTGCTAGTGTTTGGAAGGGAAATCCCCTTCCATTAACACTTCAGGTACCAAGTCCTCTTCCTGGGTTACTTCCCTTCTTTGTTTTTTAATGCCACTAGGACCAGCTTGAGAGTCACTAGACCCCTGTTGCTCAAAAAAGTGTTCCAGAGAGTTCTGTTTCTGGCGAATGTTTGGAATTGTGCCGGTGACAGGGGTGTGTGTTTGTGGACAGGACAAGATAGTCCTTCAAAATGACACTAATATAAACTCTATGGCTTATTTATCTATTACAATTCATCTAATATGACATAATAAACAATATTAATAACATAGAAACATGACATATACTCTAGAATGAATAAAATATCATTACGAATGCGAGGACTAGTGTTGTGGTGATTGTTGTTGGGTGTATAAAGGCCACTGAAAGATACGCCTTAAATAGTGATGGCCGCCAGACACACGGCGGTGTTGTCAGTCGCCCTACATAACTCCAACAACATTGGAAGAGTTAAGTTTCGTGTCGTCATTTTTCTATCGCTTAATCGCTTAACTTACTTGCTACACTTTATCGCAGGCTGGTGCTATAGCCTTTATCAACTTCTGCTGCTTTAGTATCATAACATATCGTAGAATCACTGAATCACTTAAGAAGACACATTCTTCTCTCTCAGCCCTTTACCACAGGGCTGGCACTAGGAGCTTTCTTTGGGCCAATGGTGGCTTATTTAGCATTTGCAAGCACTAAAAACAATGGAATAATGACAAAATGTATAGTATGAATGCGTGGGTGGCGCTCACTCGCTGGTAAACAATGGCACACTGACTCTGGATGGAGTGTTGTGCCGTGTACACGTCCAAGACGAATAGTGTTTTCCGAGCAGATCAGCATTTACCGAACCATTATTTTTACGGAAAAATGTATCGTCTTCCGAATTTATCGTTATCCGACACCATCGTAATCCGGGGGTCCACTGTATATACAGTGGTCCCTCGGTTTTCGCCAAAAATTCGTTCCAGAATGCTGCTCAAGTGCCATTACCGAATGAATTTACTTCCTTAAGAAATAATGTCACGTAGGTTAGTCTATTTCAGACCCCCAAAAATACACTTGCAACAGCACTTACGAAAATACACTTACATAAATGTTTGAGTTTGGAGATGCACGAAAACCGAGGGACCACTGTATATATACAGTGGTACCCCGAGTTTCGGCCATAATTCGTTCCAGAAGGCTATTCGAGTGCCGTTACTGAATGAGTTCCCATAAGGAATAATGTAAATTAGATTAGTCCATTTCAGACCCCCAAAAATACACTTACAAAAGCTCTTGCAATAATACACTTACATAATTGTTCAAGTTGGGAGCTGTACGAAACTCGGGTACCACTGTATATATATATATATATATATATATATATATATATATATATATATATATACATATATATATATATATATATATATATATATATATATATATATATATATATATATATATATATATATATATATATATATATATATATATATATATATATATATATATATATATATATATATATATACAGTGGACCCTCGGTTTCGTTCACCTCAAACTCGAACAATTATGTAGGTGTATTTTGTAAACTTGTAAGTGTATTTTGGGTTTGAAACGACTAATCTAATTTACATTATCTATGGGAACAAATCGTTTGGTACGCACTTGAACACATTCTGGAAAAATTTTACGAAAACCAGTGTCCACTGTATATATATATATATATATATATATATATATATATATATATATATATATATATATATATATATATATATATATATATATATATATATATATATATATATATATATATATATATATATATATATATATATATATATATATATATATATATATATATATATATATATATATATATATATATATATATATATATATATATATATATATATATATATATATATATATATATATATATATATATATATATATATATATATATATATATATATATATATATATATATATATATATATATATATATATATATATAGGAGGTACCACCTCTGGAACTGTCTTGGGGACCGTAATCCTCAGAGAAAGAATAAACTTGCTTCTGGGAAAATTAAAGTTCTCCCTGAAGCTTGAATTTAATATATATATATATATATATATATATATTATATATATAATATATATATATATATATATATATATATATATATATATATATATATATAATACAGTCACATTAAGACAATAAAACCAAAGATAAGATTAGTACTGTGTAATTTGGCTACACACTGAGATCATATTACAAAACAAACTGAAGGTCAAGGAAGATGAGCCAAGACAAGCATTTACACTATTTTAATTACAATCAATGTACTAAGATCTACATCAGTCAAACAGGTAGAAGTCTACATAATTTCACATAAAACTCATTATATTTTAACCCTTTGAGGGTCCAAAGGCCAAATCTCAGAGTGACAGCCAGGGTCCAAGAATTTCAAACAAATTTTTTGTTATTTTTTTCTAATGAAATGGTAGAATCTTTTTCTGAAGGTAATAAAACAAAAAGTACAAAATTTGATGGAAAATTGACGAAATTATGCTCTTGCAAATTTTGCTGCATCAGCGATATTTACGCATCGGCGATTTTGCCAACTTTGACTCCCATTTTAGACCAATTACTTTATTCCAGTCGACCAAATTCTTAGCTATTTCACTAGTATTACTTCTATTTTATTGACTGAGCACAAGAAATCGCCCAGTCAACTGTTTCAACTATCCAATAAAAGTGAGCGGAAATTGGTAATTTGGCCAATTTAACACAAAGTTCAAAATATTCCAATATCAAAATAGGGTCTAGAATAAACAATGCAGGCATTCCTGGCACTAAACTAACATTTCCTTTGTTTATTAGTTATGTTTTAGACTTTACAAATGAATTCCATTTTTATTTTTTATTCACATAATGAATTTTTATTCACACCAAAAAATTGAAGATTTACTGTTATGCAATATTATAATAATTGTATAAATAATATCAGCACATTCATGAACGTATATTAGACCCACCAGCTGACGTGTATTAGACGTGTGACATCATTTGTTTACTCTTGAAAATCAGCAAAAATTCAACATTGCCGCTACTTTGAGCTCAGTTTCAAGCCATTTTCAGTACAAAAACCAATCAAAATCATCTCTATTTCTGTAATATATGTTCCATTCTATCAAATGAGACCAAGAAATCGCGAATACAACTGTAAAAAAACATACGAAAAACACCACAAAGTCGCTGTTTTAATCCAAAAATAGTCATAATTTTTTTTTCTCATTATGCACTGCGTACTGCAGTAGTATTTATTTTATGTGATGCACACTTACCACATAAATATATTCTCTCATATTGAGGCCCAAATTTACCGCTTACATCTTATCTGAGTGAGCTGAGCTCAAGCCGTAATTCTACGGCTTGGACCCAGGCTTCAAAGCCGTAGAACTATGGGAAGGACCCTCAGAAGGTTAAAAAAGCCATTGAAAGCAGTGCTGTATTATGTGATTATAGTTACTAATATATGATACTATATACATTCTTAACCATATCTAAATTAGGTCAGATTTATATAATGTATGTGATCTGGAGATATCAAGTAAACTTAAAACAAGCAAAAATAATGTGATAGACAGCTTCTCTTATGAACATAAATATGCTGTTAATATCTCTATTTATTTCCTGTATATTCTATATAAAACATTTATCAGTTATCTGTATATTTAGTATTTATATATTATTTTATTTATAGTATAAAACACAAATACATTATAAGGGATTTATCAATCATGTGAGTAAGATTATGGGATTGTAAGGGTGAAGATGTTGCATGCACTGGCTGCTAGATGAGACCATCTACTGCATCTCTCACTTCAATAAGGGAAGAAGGTAGAGTCTTAAGAAAATATCAGAAAGTTCAAACCATTTTTTCTCAGCTGCTGCAAAAATGCTTATTATGTGGTAAATGGAAAGAAGCTTTTGTTACATATGTGTACTTTACTCTGCAAAAGGGTTAAGCTGTAATGACACTACCCCCTACCCAAGTTAACCTAACCAACAAGGACACAGGATGTAGCAGAAAGAATTCTGGTTTGAATATGCATATACTGTATGCAGAATAAGCACAGTGAAAACAGCCAAAAGTTTCTCTAAGTACTTTTGACCAAACAAACATCATCAGAAAGGCAAAAACTAACAGTGAAGCCTTGTACAGTAGAGCCCAACTTATAATATTTTGCAGGTTCTACACTGGGGCCTTGCAACCAAATAATTGGAGTACTTATGAAATCAGATTGCAGTCACGATCATTGCAAATATTCAAACAGAATTTATTTTAAATGAATATGTATTTCTCAGTTCATTTTACCAAATACTGTACATTACTACTGTGTATTTTCACTAGGATTGTATAGAGAGCTCATAATTGTTTGGCAGAGATTGGCCAAGAAATATACATTTAATAATTAATTTTTTTTTAAAGCTGAATCATAATTCTTATTTTTTTTGGTTAGTTTGTTTTACCAAATGCATCGGTGTTTTGAATAATAATATTATTGCTGTATTATTCAGGTACTGTTGAATTATATACCTCACATGGTCTACACATCCCTTACCCTTATCCTTTCTGTATTACCCTTAATTCTTTCAATAACAACTGTACCATATACTTTACCTGGTATGCACTCTCTTTTATCCTCTTTTCTCTTATACAAAGGAACTATGCATGCTGTCATGCTATCTGCCAATCCCTAGGTAACCTATAACCTTTCAAGCATATATTGAACAAATACACAAACCACTCCAAAACCACATCTCTTCCTGAGTTTAATTTTACTCTCTTGATCCCATCACTTCCAGCTGCTTGACGCACTTTCATTCATTCTGAAATTCTCTTACTTCCTTTAGCTTTGTTTTGCTGAGCACATTCAGCTTCATTTATAATACAGTGGAACCTCGGCTCACGAGTTTAATCCATTCCGTGACCTTGCTCGTATCCTGATCTGCTCATATGCTGAGTCAATTTTCCTCATTTAAATTAATTGAAATGCCATTAATCTGTTCAGCGGAATTCCTGCTCTCAGAGGCAGAACAAAATGTACTACTTCAATATAACGCTAATATCGATTCTATGGCTTATTTATCTATCAAAATTCATCTAAAATGACATAATAAACAATATAAATAACATAGAAACCTAATATATACTCTAGAATGAATAAATACTTACGTATGTCATTATGTGACAAGTGGAGGCGGCCATTCTTGCTCCCGCATTGTTGTGGTATTCACTGCCATCTAGTGACAGCCTTTCGAAGCTCACTTGTTATTATAGTACGTATTATTATTATAGTATAGTGGACCCCCGAGTAACGAACACCCCGGAAATCGTACAATTATTTAAGTATAATATTGTAAGTGCTTGTGGAAGTGTATTTTTGGGGGTCTGAAATAGACTAACCTACGTGACATTATTCCTTAAGGGAGTAAATTCGTTCGGTAATGGCACTTAAGCAGGCTTCTGGAAAGAAGTTTTTACGTTACTCGGGGGTCCACTTTATTATTATATTATTATACATTTATTATATTATTATTATTATTATATTACAGTATTATACGTACAGTGGACCCTCGCTATTCGAACACTCCAAAACTCACCCTCATTCCAGAATGCTGTTCAAGTGCTGTTACCAAACAAATTTATTCCCATAAGGAATGATGTAATTAGATTAGTCCATTTCAGACCCCCAAAAATACACTTATAAAAGCACTTACAATAATAAACTTACATAAAAGGGTGAGTTTTGGAGTGTTCGAATAGCGAGGGTCCACTGTATTATTGTATTATCATTATTATTATATAGTATATTATATTATTATTTTATACTATTATATTATTATTATATTATTATTATTATTATAATGGGGAAGCACTAAACCCGTAGGATTATACAGCACCTGTCGGGGGGAGGGGATGGAAGGTATTCAGGCTTAATTTGGGGAACTGGAGCACAGATACAATTCCCTAGATCAAGAGCCCCTCACCAAGGAACCTCCCTTCAGGGAGCTCACATTCTGAATTTTTGCTTGTATCCAGAAACAAAAAATTGACCGAGCGACGGCTCGTATCCTGAAAAACTCACATGGTGGGGCACTCGTAAGCCGAGGTTCAATTGTATTAACAATTAATTCTTTCTTCTCATGTGTGCCACACGCACACACATTCAAACAGCCTAACTTCAATTTTTTTTTTACATTAGTAATTTATACAGAAGGGGTTACTAGCCCTTTGCTCCCAGCATTTTAGTTGGCATTTATGACACATTGTTTGTGGAGGAAGCATTCATCTCCATTTTTACATGGAGATGAAATGAAACACTTCAAGAACAAAAACTATACGTACTATGAAATTAGAAGGAAACTCAGATGAGTACATCTACCCATACAGGTATGTGTACATGCACTACCACATGTACATGCACTACCACATGTACATGCACTACCACATATACATGTGCTACCACATGTACATACGCTACCACACGTGCAGTATGAACTAGGTGTAAATAGTAGTAGTATCAAGATGTACTGTACCTGTTATTGTATGTTCTTGTGATACACAGAGGAAAGATATCAACAATCCATGTACAGTGGAACCTCGGTTTTCGTTTGCCCTGGTTTTCATCGAATTCGGTTTTCAACAACTTTTTTTGTCAAAATTTTGTCCCAGTTTTCATCGGTCCGCCGTACCAAACGTGTCCGCCTGCCTGTGCTGACACAAAGCATCCCACGTGTTCTGAGTCAGTCTTGCTTTGTTTCTTGCCGAGTGAGCATTACCCTGCACGTTCATCTGAAACATTTCGTAATAATCCATTGATAATAATCCTTTGATAAAGAAGGCGAGAAACACGATAGAATTAAAAAAAGAACTCATAGCAAAGTACAAAAGTGGAAGAGTTGGTGGACGACCACAGGGAAGAGCTAACCACTGAAAAGCTGCAACACCTTCAACTGGAACAGCAACAGACCACAGCTGAGAAAATTGCTTCAGAGGAGGAGGAAGAGAGAGGGGAGAATGTGCCTTCTTCAGTGATTAACCCTTTGACTGTTTCTGTTGTATATATACATCTTACGAGCCAGTGTTTTTGATGTATTATGCCAAAATTCTAGCGGCTTCAAATCAAGCGGGAGAAAGCTGGTAGGCACACATGTGAGAGAATGGGTCTGTGTGGTCAGTGTGCGCAGTATAAAAAAATCTTGCAGCACGCAGTGCACAATGAGAAAAAAAAAACTCCAACCTTGTTTTTGGATTAAAACGTCGACTTTGAGGTGTATTTTCGTATAGTATTTATGGCTGTATTCTTGTTTTCTTGGTCTCATTTGATAGAATGGAAGACATATTACAGAAATAGAGATGATTTTGATTGGCTTCATGATGAAAAGGACCTTGAAATTGAGCTCAAATTAGCGAAAATGTTTGATTTTTGCCATTCTAATACACAGTCACAAATGGGTTGACATTACTTGTACAATTATTACAGTAATGCAGTAGTCTGCATAACAGTAAATCTTCTATTTTTTGTGTGAATAAAAATTCAAAATAGAAAGCAAGAATAATATAAGAGGGCCCTGGAGATGTGACTGATGAACAGAGAAAATGTTATTTTAGTGCCAGGAATGTCTGCATTGTTCATTCTGGACCATCTTTTGAAATTGGCATCTTTTTTAACCCTTTGGGGTCGACAGGCCTTCTCAGGAAAGTGTTCCTGGGGTCGAAAATTTTTGGAAAAAAAAAATTACTTTTTCTTATGAAATGATAGAGAATCTATTTCCGATCATAAGTCACCAAAATTATGAAATTTGATCGAAAACTAACGGAATTATGCTTTTCGAAGTTATCGGTAGCCATGACACTTCGCATCGGCGATTTTGACCACTTTGAGCCCTATTTTCGACAAATTCCAATGTTTCAGTCTCCTAAAACTATAGCTATTTCGATAGAACTCCATTTCGTCTATCGATTGAGTACAGAAACTGCCTATTTACCAATTTCATCTACCCAAAATAGTGGTCAGAAAATGACAATTTTCCAATTTCACACAAATTTCAACGATGCCAATTTCAAAATAGGGTCCAGAATAAACAAGACAGACATTCCTGGCACTAAATAACATGTTCTCTGTTCATTAGTCACGTCTCCAGGCCCCTGTTCCTTTACTTTTGCTTTTCATTTTGAATTTTTATTCTCACAAAAAATAGAAGATTTACTGTTATGTATACAACTGCATCATTGTAAAAATGGTACAAATAATATCAGAGCACTTGTGCATGAAAATAAGATTCGCCAGTTGATGTGTATTGGAGGCATGGTGTGATTTGTTTACTCTTGAACATCGTCAAAAATCGAACATTTTCGCTACTTTGAGCTCAATTTCAAGGTACTTGTCATTGTCATACCAATCAAAATCATCTCTATTTCGTAATATATCTTCCATTCTATCAAATGAGACCAAGAAAACGAGAATACATCAATATAACCATACGAAAATCGACTGCAAAGTCGCTGTTTTTAATCGAAAAAACGGTCAGAGTTTTTTCTCTCAATTGCAGTGTGTACTGCAGGATTTTTATCTGCGCACACTGACCACAAGACCATTCTTTCATGTATGCCTACCAGACGTTTTCTGCTTAAATTGAGGCCGCTAGAATTTGGGCGTACTAGTACGGCACCAACCCCTGCTCGTAAAACGTACTAGTACGGCACCGACCCCCAAAGGGTTAATTTGCGTGAAATTGACCAAATTGCCAATTTCTGACCACTTTATTGGGTAGTTGAAATCGGTAAATGGGTGGTTTCTTGTACTCAATCGATAAAACAAGTGGAGTTCTAAAGAAATAGCTATGAGTTTGGTCGAATGGAACAATGGAATTGGCCGAAAATAGTTCAAAGTGGGCAAAATCGCCAATACGTAAATATTGCTGAGATCGCTAACTTCACGAGAGCGTAATTCCATAAGTTTTCCATCAAATTTCATACTTTTGTTGTCATTACCATTGGGAAAAGATTCTCTATCATTTCATAAGAAAAACTAATTTTTTTTTTTAAATATTTTGTGACACAAGAGAAACACTTTAGGATTTGGGGTCATGACAGTCAAAGGGTTAAGGACATAGTGCAAAGTGGAGTGAGTTGCAAAGTTTTGTGGATAAATGTCACCCTAACAAAGCTGTTGCAAGCCATGTCTGCAACATGTTCAATGACAATGCCTTGTCCCATTTTAGGCAAATCTTAGAGAGACACCAGAAACAGACCTCTCTGGACAGAT
>WNWK01019640.1:17500-20000 GCA_009830355.1 Cherax destructor
CCCTTTGCCTTTATACAAAGGAACAATACACGCTCTCTGCCAATCCCTAGGTACCTTACCCTCTTCCATACATTTATTAAATAATAGCACCAACCACTCCAAAATTATATCCCCACCTGCTTTTAACATTTCTATCTTTATCCCATCAATCCCAGCTGCCTTACCCCTTTCATTCTACCCACTGCCTCACGAACTTCCCTACACCCACAACTGGCTCTTCCACACTCCTACAAGATGTTATTCCTCCTTGCCCTACACACGAAATCACAGCTTCCTGTCTTCATCAACATTTAACAAATCCTCAAAATATTCTCTCCATCTTCCCGATACCTCTAACTCTCCATTTAATAACTCTCCTCTCCTATTTTTAACTGTCAAATCCATTTGTTCTCTAGGCTTCCTCAACTTATTAATCTCATTCCAAAACTTTTTCTTATTTTCAACAAAATTTGCTGATAACATCTCACCCACTCTCTCATCTGCTCTCTTTACATTGCTTCACCACTCTTTAACCTCTCTTTTCTCTCCATATACTCTTCCCTCCTTGCATCACTTCTACTTTGTAAAAACCTCTCATATGCTAACTTTTTCTCCCTTACTACTCTCTTTACATCATCATTCCACCAATCGCTCCTCTTCCCTCCTGCACCCACTCGCCTGTAACCACAAACTTCTGCTGAACACTCTAACACTACATTTTTAAATCTACCCCATACATTTTCGACCCCATTGCCTACACTCTCACTAGCCCATCTATCCTCCAATAGTTGTTTATATCTTACCCTAACTGCCTCCTCTTTAGTTTATAAACCTTCACCTCTCTTTACTTACTGATTCTATTTTCCTTGTATCCCATCTACCTTTACTCCCACTGTAGCTATAACTAAAAAGTGATCTGATATATCTGTAGCCCTCTATAAACATGCACATCCTGAAGTCTACTCAACAGTCTTTTATCTACCAATACATAGTCCAACAAACTACTGTCATTACGCCCTACATCATATCTTGTATACTTATTTATCCTCTTTTTCTTAAAATATGTATTACCTATAACTAAACCCCTTTCTATACAAAGTTCAATCAAAGGGCTCCCATTATCATTTACACCTGGCACCCCAAACTTACCTACTACACCCTCTCTGCATGTTTCTCCCACTTTAGCATTTAGGTCCCCTACCACAATTACTCTCTCATTTGGTTCAAAAGTTCCTATACATTCGCTTTAAAATCTCCCAAAATTTTCTCTCTCCTCTACACTCCTCTCTTCTCCAGGTGCATACACGCTTATTATGACCCACTTTTCGCATCCGACCCTTATTTTAATCCACATAATCCTTGAATTTACACATTTATATTCCCTCTTTTCCTTCCATAACTGATCCTTCAACATTATTGCTACCCCTTCCTTAGCTCTAACTCTCTCAGATACTCCTGACTTAATCCCATTTATTTCTCCCCACTGAAACTCGCCTACCCCTTCAGCTTTGTTTCGCTTAGGCCAGGACATCCAACTTCTTTCATTCATAACATCGGCAATCATCTCTTTCTTATCATCCGCACTACATCCACGCACATTCAGACAACCCAATTTTATAAAGTTTTTCTTCTTCTCGTTTTTAGTAGATTTGTACAGGAGAAGGGGTTACTAGCCCATTGCTCCCGGCATCTTAGTCGCCTCATACGACACGCATGGCTTACGGAGGAAAGATTCTTTCCACTTCCCCATGGACAATAGAGAAAATAAAAAGAACAAGAGCTATTAAGAAAAAGAAGAAAACCTAGATGTGTGTATGTATATATATGCATGTGTATGCCAGTGTAGTGTGACCTAAAGTGTAAGTAGAAGTAGCTAGATATACCTGTTATCCAGCGTGTTTATGAGACAGAAAAAAGACACCAGCAATCCTACCATCATTAAACAGTTTCAGGTTTCTGTTTCACAGTCACCTGGCAGGACGGTAGTACCTCCCTGGGTGGTTGCTGTCTACCAACCTACTACCTATAAATGATGTAAAATATATATATATACAGTGTATATATATATATATATATATATATATATATACACTGATTTTTATATATATATATATATATATATATATATATATATATATATATATATATATATATATATATATATATATATATATATATATATATATACAGTGGTACTCGACTTACGATATTTTTTCATTCCAGAATGCTGTTCAAGTGCCATTACCAAACGAATTTATCTCCTTAAGAAATGTTGTAAAATAGACTAGTCCTTTTAGACCCCCAAAATTACACTTACAAAGCATTTAAAAATAAACTTACATAAAAGGGTGAGTTTGGGGACCATCGTAAGTCGAGGTAACACTGTATATATATATATATATATATATATATAAGATGGGTCCACCTCTGGTACAAATTGTGGGATCTATAGCTCGGAAGTGGATAAAAGGCTTCAAGAAGAATATTTGATTTCTTCCTGATGCCATTTGAATATTCCACT
>WNWK01019640.1:25000-37359 GCA_009830355.1 Cherax destructor
TCTTCTGGTAGCATGGGTCAGCACTGCTGCAATCCATGTGCACATGATAAAATTTGTTCTGCCCCTGGAGAGAGAAAAAATTAGAGGAAGAGAGCAAAAACACAGAAAATCTAACTAAAACAAAAGAGAAATGTGTAAGAGGTGTATCCTAGAAGGCTGGAGGTAATGACAGTGATACTTCAGGGCTTGTGACAGTGATGCTTCAGGGCTTGTGACAGTGATACTTCAGGGCTTGTGACAGTGATGCTTCAGGGCTTGTGACAGTGATACTTCAGGGCTTGTGACAGTGATGCTTCAGGGCTTGTGACAGTGATACTTCAGGGCTTGTGACAGTGATGCTTCAGGGCTTGTGACAGTGATACTTCAGGGCTTGTCATGCACAGACTGACTTGGCTGATAAGACACTTGGTTGCATAGTAACAGTTATCTTGTGGTATTCTGCCATATCTATAACCAGTTTTTACTCTGACATATCACACTGTGCAATATGTCAGAGTAAAAACTAGTTTTAGAGTGGAAATACAAAAGTTGTTGCATAATACAGTAAGGCTGTATTTGTGTGGGTAAATGGTCAAGTATAGTATTTGGGAAAGTTATTGGAACTCACCAGATACAGAGAATTAATTCATTTATATTATATCCATAATTTTTATAATTTCTCATTGAGTAAGACCTATTTTTTTACATTATATTACAATTTTCAAGCACTGAATATTGCTTGTGGATTGCCTTTACAGGTTTATATTGCAGTTAGTTTATGAGATCATTCATTTAAGCAACAGGATAGAGCTACCCTCACAAAGGAAGGATTGATATAGATGAGCTGAGGTGTACATCATCAGTAGTGGCTGCCTGGTGGCTTGTGCATGTGTGTGTAACTGGCATGTGTACAGGGAGCGAGCTTATTATTGCATTAGCTCTGTTATATATGCAGTCAAATCTTCCTTTTACATTTGTTTTGGAAGATTGATTTCTGGTAATAAAATCTGATTTTGGTTAGTAATAAATGCACAGCAGTCTTCTGACTATAATGATTTATTTTTGCTTATTTAGTGTGTTGTTTTAAAATACTACAATAAAGTAATACAGTATTACATTCTACAAATTTCAAAATTCAGAACTTGCATTGTGCTCTTTCTGTAAATTAACTGTCCAGATTAATGAGTGGCCATATCCGGTTTTCATATTGTTCATTCCATCTTAAAATTCAGTTCACTAAACTGCATCTAATTGAGCATTTGCTGTTCTTGAGTAATTATGATCACATTAATTTTAATTTTATACTGTAGTAGCATTTTACATACAGTAGTATCTCTTTTACTTTTAATTTTTTGTATTAAGAATTCCTCCCAAGTCAAAATTAAATTATGAATTTACAATAATCTCAGAAAGTCCAAATTTTCTGAATAGAAGCATAAATTTGGAATTTAAGTTCTCCAGTGGCATTTCTAAATATCTTTTTCAAAGCATGAGAGCAGATGAGTGAATAAGGTGAGGGAAATGGGAGGCGAGCAAGCGCCCAACACTGTACGTACTGTGACTGTATGGAAGTACACTCTTCACATATTTTGATTAATGCTGCTCTGCTGTGGTGGCATTTAAGCGACTTATTAATCTGACAGAGAGAGACAGCAAGATATGCATAAAACAAGTGGAATACAGTATCTCACTAACTACATATTCTTATAATTTGTTAATTTATTTTAGGTACTCAATACAAATAAAATAATAAGTTACCATCATATTTGAATGAATTAAATTAAAAAGAGAGAGAGAGAGAACTTAAGACCTCTTCATGATATACATACTGTACAAGATTCTTTAAATGATTTGTCAAGTGGAACTCTCCTGGCATTTATAATCACATATTTTCCTTGATGATGATACAAATGAATATGATTATGATACTAGTAATATTGAGCTAAGTTCTGCAGGTGTCCTTTATGATGATGATGTATATGTAGATGTGTGAGAACTCAAGTTCTGCAAAATAATGTATAAAGCATGTGTCATAATCATTGAGTCATAACCCTGTGACACCATTAGCTTTGCAACCTGTTAATTATCGTAATTGAAATGATAAACACAAAATTGACTATCATGTGGTAAAAAATTTAAACATAACTGATGGGTTAGAGAAGTGCCTGAGTGAGCTGCCTGGCTTCATGCAAGTTTTGAGCCAAATACTTCATTTATCATTCACCATGGCAAATTATTTTGGACATTTCTATGCAGAGTTTTTTTTTGTCTGAATGAGAAAAAATCAAGATTACAATCATTCAGAAATGTCTATAATTTGGGGACCTCTATGCACATAGTATTGTTCAAAATAGAGATATTACTGTATTTAAAATCAAAGTTACATTGCAATGAGGGAGGACAGGAAGGGGTACTAAAATAGTTGTATGTACTATAATTTTGTCTTACCGTATTCAAGTAAACTAAAGCTAATATTACACTGGGCTCTGCATGCAAACAAGGCTTTATGGACCTGTTGACAAGTGGGGTTAAACGTTCCTCTACTGGGCCAGTACATACTGTATATGTGCCTGAGGTTGCTCGTAACCGATCAAACAGCACACCAACTCCTGCACACCCACTACATTACCCAAAGGGACCAAATTATGGCACCCATCTTCAGGTTCCAAGTTTAACATCAGATTTGTCTGGAGGTCTCATATGGAGAAGGCACTCATCAGCACTAGGCAAGTGGGATTCGCTGGGGGATAAAGTTACGTAGATTTGAAGCTGATAAATAAAAGGTTGAAAGTTACTTATTGCTGTAATTTCTAATGTGTAATTTTGTTTTCACAAACTTTGATCCCATTAGCGTGTTTTACACGAAAATGCTGTACAGAAGACAGTCTATCAGTAGGTATCATTTTGAATGTAGATAAAGGGTAGATGTAACATTAGGACTAGGTTTATGGCTATTTTTCATACTTATGACACATTGTGGTAGATGCAGTACCTTAAAAAAGATAGTTTGGGTAAGAGAAAGTATCTTTTTACAGGAGTCACTCATTAAGTGAAGTTTTAAGTGCACAAATATGTGTTAGTGTTGACTGCTTTTTCATTACTTCAGAAATCACCTAGTGTGCTGTGCTCTACTCTAATTTGATTTAATTTCAGTATGTTAATTATTTTCCCATCTGGTTGACCATGGCTGTTGTAGCTTCGTTCCTATTGTTTAAATGCTTATATTAATATTGCACACTTTGCTCTTTCATATATAACTATGCATTAATGCACTCTAGTGTTTGTCAACTATTTAATAACATAGAAAAATGCAGTTTTAGTAATCGTTTCTTTATAGTTTATAAGGTGTATATAAATATATTGTATAATGTTTTGAAAAAAAAAAAAATATTAACTGGCAAAGGTCAATCAAATACAGTGGTATCACTCACTTTTTGAGAAAAATTTTTTTTTAGGATATGCTGATATAGTGATTCAAGAATTTATCTTTCCTTAAGAAGGTAATAGACTAGTCCTTTTAGACCCCCAAAATTACACTTACAAAAGCATTTAAAAAAATAAACTTACATAAAAGGGTGAGTTTGGGGACCATCGTAAACCGGGGTACCACTGTACATCATAATAAAATTGTCGTATCACTTCTACTTTATTGTAGATAACATTTTGTTTATAGGTTACTTTATTGCTGAGTATAGTTGATTAATGGAATTATTATCAATATTCTCTTGCTGGGGGTTTTCCAGTTATAATTTGACTTTATTTTTTGTAATACCATGTTCACATAAGTGCTCAATATGCCCATGTATCTCTCACATAATACAGTGTTCACATAGTGTTCATCACTCATGTGTCTCTCACACAGTTCTCACAAACTTTACTATCTATAACATATCAAATATAACATGTCAAATATAACATATCAAATATAACATGTCAAATATAACATATCAAATATAACATGTCACATATATCATATCAAATTTAACAAATCAAATATAACATCTCAAATATAACATATCAAATATAACATCTCAAATATAATATACCAAATAGTTCAGAAATATAATATAACAAAGTTATTTTCTTCAAAGAACATGACACAAAATGTATGTTCTTTGTTCATAATCTTTGTTCATAATCTTACATATATAGATGTTAATGTTTTGAGAGAACACTAGTGGCTGTAGTTTATACTTGATAACACCCTAGTTACTGTGGTTTATACTTGATAACATCCTAGTTACTGTGGTTTATACTTGATAACTCACTAGTTACTGTGGTTTATACTTGATAACACACTAGTTACTGTGGTTTATACTTGATAACACACTAGTTACTGTGATTTATACTTGATAACACACTAGTTACTGTATTTTATAGTACTTAATAACACCCTAGTTACTGTGGTTGATAACACCCTAGCTACTGTGGTTTATACTTGATAACACTCTAGTTACTGTGGTTTATACTTGATAACACCCTAGTTACTGTGGTTTATACTTGATAACACACTAGTTACTGTGATTTATACTTGATAACACACTAGTTACTGTGGTTTATACTTGATAACACACTAGTTATTGTGGTTTATACTTGATAACACACTAGTTACTGTGGTTTATATTTGATAACACCCTAGTTACTGTGGTTTATACTTGATAACACACTAGTTACTGTGGTTTATACTTGATAACACACTAGTTACTGTGGTTTATACTTGGTAACACACTAGTTACTGTGGTTTATACTTGATAACACACTAGTTATTGTGGTTTATACTTGATAACACACTAGTTATTGTGGTTTATACTTGATAACACACTAGTTACTGTGGTTTATACTTGATAACACACTAGTTATTGTGGTTTATACTTGATAATACACTAGTTACTTTGGTTTATACTTGCTAACACACTAGTTACTATGGTTTATACTTGATAACACACTAGTTACTGTGGTTTATACTTGATAACACACTAGTTACTGTGATTTATACTTGATAACACACTAGTTACTGTGGTTTATACTTGATAACACACTAGTTATTGTGGTTTATACTTGATAACACACTAGTTACTGTGGTTTATACTTGATAACTCACTAGTTACTGTGGTTTATACTTGATAACACACTAGTTACTGTGGTTTATATTTGATAACACCCTAGTTACTGTAGTTTATACTTGATAACACACTAGTTACTGTGGTTTATACTTGATAACACACTAGTTACTGTGGTTTATACTTGATAACACACTAGTTACTGTGGTTTATACTTGATAACACACTAGTTACTGTGATTTATACTAGATAACACACTAGTTACTGTGGTTCATACTTGATAACACACTAGTTACTATGGTTTATACTTGATAACACCCTAGTTACTGTAGTTTATACTTGATAACACACTAGTTACTGTGGTTTATACTTGATAACACACTAGTTACTGTGGTTTATACTTGATAACACACTAGTTACTGTGGTTTATACTTGATAACACACTAGTTACTGTGGTTTATACTTGATAACACACTAGTTACTGTGGTTTATACTTGATAACACCCTAGTTACTGTGGTTTATACTTGATAACACACTAGTTACTGTGGTTTATACTTGATAACACACTAGTTACTGTGGTTTATACTTGATAACACACTAGTTACTATGGTTTTTACTTGATAATACACTAGTTATTGTGATGTACATAGACCCTGGTACATAGAGGCAGTCAATCATTGTGAAGATACCATCATGGTGTAGATACCATTGTGGTGTAAGCACCATCATGGTGTAAGCACTATCATGGTGTAGGTACCATCATGGTGTAGATACCATTGTGGTGTAAGCACCATTATGGTGTAAGCACTATCATGGTATAGTTACCATCATGGTGTAGGCATCATCATGGTGTAGGCACTATCATGGTGTAGGCACCATCATGGTGTAGGCACCATCATGGTGTAGGCACCATCATGGTGTAGGCACCATCATGGTGTAGGCACCATTGTGATGTAAGCACTATCATGGTGTAGGCACCATCATGGTGTAGATACCATTGTGATGTAAGCACCATCATGGTGTAGGCACCATCATGGTGTAGATACCATCATGGTGTAGGCACCATCGTGGTGTAGGCACCATCGTGGTGTAAGCACCATCGTGGTGTAGGCACCATCGTGGTGTAGGCACCATCATGGTGTAGGCACCATCGTGGTGTAGGCACCATCGTGGTGTAGGCATCATCGTGGTGTAGGCACCATCGTGGTGTAGGCACCATCGTGGTGTAGGCACCATCGTGGTGTAAGCACCATCGTGGTGTAGGCACCATCGTGGTGTAGACACCATCGTGGTGTAAGCACCATAATTAACTAGAAAGACAGCCTAGCAGTGGCAGTTGTTATAGTATATCATTTATATTTCTCAAACAGTGAACGTCTCTCTTAATTACTTTATTACAATAGTTACTCTTGGTGAAGACTTTAACAATACATATTACATATTTCACACCAGGATATTGTGTTTCACATTAGAAAGAAGGAGGAAGAAGATGTGTAAGTAGGTTTAACACTAAATGCTAAACCCATACACTTGGTTTAACTCCTCAGAATTAATGAATTGTAAATATTTAAGCTTTATCTAAACTTTCTTTTTTCAAGTGTCAACTTTTGACTCCATAATATTATTGTTTTTATTAATCTGAAGAGTTGTTGGTATTTTATACCATTTTCAACAATTTTATTAATCTGTGGTAGACTCCAGCATTTATTGTTACCAATGATGATGTGTAACTAAAAGTTCATTTTGTAAGAAAATGCAAGTGTATATGTATTTGGCATTTTTTGATAAATGTGTATACATAAAGTATGAACCAGTATGATTATTCATACTGTATGTATTAATGAGGTAAAAAATTGTTAGATATAGTATGTTGTGGAATATGCATTGTGTTTAGTCACACTCCAGCGTTCTTGGGTCTGGATTACATGGACGAGGTAATTTTGTGTAGCCTTTCCTTGAGCTTATTAACTTGTGAGGAGTATTTAAGTGCTCCTCCATGTAGAACCTCTCCAGTTTCTCTATGTAGAACCTCTCCAGCTCCATGTAGAACCCCTCTGGCTCCTTAATGAAGGACCTCTGCAACTGCTGGGTGCAGAACTGCTCTAGCTTCACACTCTGGCTTACACATGTCCACTCAGTTTTCTCAGTTCATACTTTATCACAAATTATCTGTTGAGCTGAGGTCAGGGGATTGTGATAGCCAATAAAGAATATTAATTTTGGGCTCCTTAACTATTCAGTTAAAACACATATGTGTGTTTGAGTTGTAAACTTGCAGGAAAGTCCATTTTTTGTGCTTTCTTCTTGTCATTGAGACAGGATGAATGATAATTATTAAAGATATGTCCATATTCACACATTAAGATAACATGCTTGTGTGTAGAAAGCACAGTAAGAAAGAAGTTACTAGTTTCTTTCAAGGATTCTTGAAAAAAATATTCAAAGGAAAACAATGGATTGTGATATAAATGTACAAAATTCAAAACCAGAAACAACAACAGTTTTTGGCACTAACATGCAATTTGTGAGCAAGAGGACTATGCAGAAGGATTCTGTGGAATATGAGGAACACGGTAAAGTGATACTTGACTCTTCTTCCACCTTCTTAATGGAAAAATTCTAAATGATTATAGCATATATACTTGGACAGAAACCAACACTAGAAGATTTCCATGGATGTTTAATACATCAGTTTTTAGCCACACTCATCCTAACATGGTGGGTATCAAGACATGACTTAAGACCATTTGTGATTTACAGATAAACACTTTGCAGAGCTTTCTAATACAACAAAGAAGAAAAATAGACAAAAGATTGCATATTTGTGCAGTCAAAAAGGAAAGTGCAGATAATGAAAAGATCCATTAAATATGATTTTTTATATTCCATTATACAGTCAACCCCCGGTTCTCGTCGGTAATCCGTTCCAGAGGGCCCGTCGATCACCGGTTTGGTCGAACTCCGATTCTATTTTCCCCATAAGAAATAATGGAAATAAAATTAATCCATTTCAGACATCCAAAAGTATTAAAATAAAATATTTTTTTGAACTTTTTGACATTAAATTATACACAATTTTATGAAAAATTAAGAAATAATAGTACAATAACATGTCACTTACATTTATTGAAGAGTTGTTGATGTGTGGAAGACGGGAGGAGGGGAGAAGGTGGAGTAGTATGCTAGTGTTTGGAAGGGGAATCCCCTTCCAATAACACTGCAGGTGGCAAGTTCTTTTCTGGGGTTACTGGCCTTTTTCTTTGAATGCTACACTCCCTGCATGAATGCTACACTCCCTGCATGAATGTTACACTCCCTGCATGAATGTTACACTCCCTGCATGAATGCTACACTCCCTGCATGAATGCTACACTCCCTGCATGAATGCTACACTCCCTGCATGAATGTTACACTCCCTGCATGAATGTTACATCCCTGCATGAATGCTACATCCCTGCATGAATGCTACACTCCCTGCATGAATGCTACACTCCCTGCATGAATGCTTACACTCCCTGCATGAATGTTACACTCCCTGCATGAATGCTACACTCCCTGCATGAATGCTACACTCCCTGAATGCACATGCTACACTCCTGCATGAATGTTACACTCCCTCCATGAATGTTACACTCCCTGCATGAATGCTACAGTCCCTGCATGAATGCTACAGTCCCTGCATGAATGCTACACTCCCTGCATCCCCTGCTGAACACTCCTGCATGAATGCTACACTCCCTGCATGAATGCTACACTCCCTGCATGAATGCTACACTCCCTGCATGAATGCTACACTCCCTGCATGAATGCTACACTCCCTGCATGAATGCTACACTCCCTGCATGAATGCTACACTCCCTGCATGAATGCTACACTCCCTGCATGAATGCTACACTCCCTGCATGAATGTTACACTCCCTGCATGAATGCTACACTCCTGCATGAATGCTACACTCCTGCATGAATGCTACACTCCCTGCATGAATGCTACACTCCCTGCATGAATGCTACACTCCCTGTATCTCTGCTTCACTCCCTGCATCCCTGCTTCACTCCCTGCAACACTCTTTACCACAGGCTTGGCACTAGGAGCTTTCTTGGGGCCCATGGTGGCTTATTTAGCAGTTGCACGCACTAAAAACAGTGGAATAATGACAATATACTGGTATGAATGCGTGGGTGGTGGTCGCTCTCGCTTGTAAACAATAGCACTGACGCTCCGTGGAGTGCCCGGGCCCAGCTGGGCCAACGCGTACGCGTCCAGGACGAATAGCCAACTCGTCCAACTCCGAGCAGATCGCCTAATACCGAGCCAAAATTCTCGTAAAAAAACCTGTCGAGCACTGATTTGGACGACCTCTGACGCCGTCGAGCACCGGGGGTTGACTGTACCTGCGGCTTTACTTAATGAAGTATTATTCTGCACTAAAATATTATAACCATAAATACAGGTACCAGGACTATATATATATATATATATATATATATATATATATATATATATATCAGTGGTACCCTCGGGTTACATATTTTTCATTCCAAGAATGCTGTTCAAGTGCCATTACAAACGAATTTATCTCCTAGAAATGTTGTAAAATAGATAGTCCTTTTAGACCCAAAATTACACTTACAAAAGCATTTAAAAATAAACTTACATAAAGGTGAGTTTGGACTATCAGTAATATAGTACCATATATATATATATATATATACAGTGGTACCTCGACTTACGATATTTTTTCATTCAGAATGCTGTTCAAGTGCCATTACCAAACGAATTTATCCCCATAAGGAATGATGTAAAATAGACTAGTCCTTTTAGACCCCCAAAATTACACTTACAAAAGCATTTAAAAAATAAACTTACATAAAAGGGTGTGTTTGGGGACCATCGTAAGTCGAGGTACCACTGTATATATATATATATCAGTGGACCCGAGTTTCGTAAAACTTCACTCCTGAAGTCTGCTCAAGTGCCATTACCGAACGAATTTACTCCCTTAAGGAAAAATTTCACGTAGGTTAGTCTATTTCAGACCCCCAAAAATACACTTCCACAAGAACTTACAAAATTATACTTACATATTTGCACGATTTCCTGGGTATTCGTTAACCGAGGGTCCACTGTATATATATATATATATATATATTTTTTTATTTTATTAACACATCGGCCGATTCCACCAAGGCAGGGTGGCCCGAAAAGAAAAACTTTCATCATCATTCACTCCATCACTGTCTTGCCAGAAGGGTGCTTTACACTACAGTTATAAAACTGCAACATTAACACCCCTCCTTCAGAGTGCCGGCACTGTACTTCCCATCTCCAGAACTCAAGTCCGGCCTGCCGGTTTCCTGAATCCCTTCATAAATGTTACTTTGCTCACACTCCAACAGCACGTCAAGTATTAAAACCATATGCCTCCATTCACTCCTATCAAATACGCTCACACATGCTTGCTGGAAGTCCAAGCCCTCGCACACAAAACTTCCTTTACCCCTCCCTCCAACCTTTCCTAGGCCGACCCCTACCCGCCTTCCCTCCACTACAGATTTATACACTCTCGAAGTCA
Organism: Cherax destructor; assembly: GCA_009830355.1. Lineage (NCBI taxonomy): Eukaryota > Metazoa > Arthropoda > Malacostraca > Decapoda > Parastacidae > Cherax > Cherax destructor. Next base: position 35,614 of record WNWK01019640.1, read on the forward strand.
CTCTGTCTCGTTCCATTCTCTCTACATGTCCAAACCACCTCAACAACCCTCCTCAGCTCTCTGGACAATCGTTTTGGTAATCCCGCACCTCCTCCTAATTTCCAAACTCCGAATTCTCTGCATTATATTCACACCACACATTGACCTCAGACATGACATCTCCACTGCCTCCAGCCTTCTCCTCGTTGCAACATTCATCACCCATGCTTCACACCCATATAAGAGCGTTGGTATAACTATACTCTCATACATTCCCTCTTTACTTCCATGGACAAGGTTCTTTGTCTCCACAGACTCCGAAGTGCTCCACTCACCCTTTTCCCTCATCAATTCTATGATTCACCTCATCCTTCATAGACCCATCCGCCGACATGTCCACTCCCAAATATCTGAATACATTCACCTCCTCCATACTCTCTCCTCCAATCTGATATCTAATCTTTCGTCACCTATTCTTTTTGTTATCCTCATCACCTTACTCTTTCCTATATTCACTTTCAATTTTCTTCTTTTACACACCCTACCAAATTCATCCACCAACCTCTGCAGCTTCTCTTCAGAATCTCCCAAAAGCACAGTGTCATCAGCAAAAAGCAACTGCGACAACTCCCACTTTGTATTTGCTTCTTTATCTTTTAGCCCAACACCTCTTGCCAAGACCCTCGCATTCACTTCTCTTACAACCCCATCTATAAATATATTGAACAACCACGGTGACATCACACATCCTTGTCTAAGGCCCACTTTTACTGGGAAATAGTCCCTTCCCTCCTACACACTCTAACCTGAGCCTCACTATCCTCATAAAAACTCTTCACTGCTTTCAGTAACCTTCCTCCTATTCCATACACCTGCAACATCTGCCACATTGCCCCCTATCTACCCTATCATACGCCTTTTCCAAATCCATAAATGCCACAAAACATCTTTACCCTTATCCAAATACTGTTCACCTATGTGTTCACTGTAAACACTTGGTCTACACACCCCTACCTTTCCTAAAGCCCCCTTGTTCATCTGCTATCCTGCTTTCTGTTTTACTCTTAATTCTTTCAATAATAACTCTACCATACACTTTACCAGGTACACTCAACAGACTTATTCCCCTATAATTTTTGCACTCTCTTTTGTCCCTTTGCCTTTATACAAAGGAACAATCACGCTCTCTGCCAATCCCTAGGTACCTTACCCTCTTCCATACATTTATTAAATAATAGCACCAACCACTCCAAAATTATATCCCCACCTGCTTTTAACATTTCTATCTTTATCCCATCAATCCCAGCTGCCTTACCCCTTTCATTCTACCCACTGCCTCACGAACTTCCCCTACACCCACAACTGGCTCTTCCACACTCCTACAAGATGTTATTCCTCCTTGCCCTACACGAAATCACAGCTTCCTGTCTTCATCAACATTTAACAAATCCTCAAAATATTCTCTCCATCTTCCCGATACCTCTAACTCTCCATTTAATAACTCTCCCTCCTATTTTTAACTGTCAAATCCATTTGTTCTCTAGGCTTCCTCAACTTATTAATCTCATTCAAAACTTTTTCTTATTTTCAACAAAATTTGCTGATAACATCTCACCCACTCTCTCATCTGCTCTCTTTTTACATTGCTTCACCACTCTTTAACTTCTCTTTTCTCTCCATATACTCTTCCCTCCTTGCATCACTTCTACTTTGTAAAAACCTCATATGCTAACTTTTTCTCCCTTACTACTCTCTTTACATCATCAT
>WNWK01019641.1:0-15000 GCA_009830355.1 Cherax destructor
TGAGATGAACGAGAAGGAAGTGTCGAATCGTCATGTAAGGGTCTTGGTCGTTTGGGTGTGGGACCGGGGGTGGTCCGACGTGTGATGGGCGAGCAATTCAAAAATTGCTGCACCGTTGAGGGAGAAGCCTGAATCAAGGTCAGACGTATCGAAAGGGCCAGTTGGAACCCTGGTACCTGAAGCAGGTGACGAACTGGCACCAGCAAGAGGTACAGGGGTATTAGAGGTGTCCAAAGAGTTGTCCCTTAACGAGGTAGGGTCAGAACTAGGTGCGGTATCAAGAAGGGGCCCGGGGGTAGGTTCACGGATTAGGGCATCCATGGTTAGGTTACTTCTTTCTTTTTGTTTTTAAGAAAAAAAGAAAGAAAATAAAAATAAAAAAGGTGGGAATGTAGAGGAATAGCTCCTAGGAGGAATGAAAGGGGCGTAAATTTCCCTCCGTGCCCAAGAGGACCTCAACACCGCAAGTAGTGCAGATGCTGCATGGAACACGTGCCATACCCTACCCTTCATGCCAGTAAACCAGCAATCCGGGATAGCAACCTCACATCCACCGAGCCACCTCGGTGGACAAAAGAGAGGGTGGCCGGATATCCACCACAAAGCATACCTCCTTCAACCACCACCCCTGGAATCTGAAAGGCGGCCTCCAGAGATACACCCGTCGCCCGAAAGATACCCAAAGCCAACCCCGGGAGACCGGAGAGAGATCGGACATCCCCAGGTGATCCAGATTCCATGGCAAACTACACCACCGCCAAGAACCTCAGCAGAATGGGATGGACCACGGTATCCTTCCCACCACCTAGGAACTAGAATGCCTGTGGAGGGAAGCTCCCAGGGTAAAAATGGGAGGGAAATAAGGGAGGAAGGAGGAGGAGGAAAGGGAAAAGGGAGGATGGGCAAAATGGGAAAAGGGAGGGGGGATTGGGGGTTAATTAGGTTCGGTCTGAGGAAGACGACCATGAGGTCCAATTCCTCAGACCGATAGCCTCTTTACCACGACAAGGATATGTAAATCTCATCCTAGCAGAGTTGGGGTTAAATGTTAATCATCTGTATTGATAATAATATAGTTTATTATGTATTTCAACTGTATATTACTATATCAACTTATTATTACTCGAGATTTTTTTTTTTTTGCGTTCACTTCTGTCCGAATTCCGAGATTAAACAGTAATAGATTTGAGTGCACCAAGTCTGCCTTTCTGTTAAACACTTCCTTCTTTGTACATGTACTTCCTCAGAATCCGTACATCACATGAATACAGATCGATTATTTTTTTATCACTTTTACTGTATATTCCCATCGTTGAGTCTATTAATTCCTATGAATTGTGATATATCATACCTTGTAATGCATTAAAATAAGATTCATTACAATAAGATCCATTACAATAACATCTTTATATACATAAGGATGTTATTGCAATGGATCTTATTTTAATTCATTACAAATTATGATACGATAGAATCAGCCCAGAGCCGTCCACCTGTAGCCTCTAGTTGTATGTTGGGATGCCATACATTAGCAATGCCGAGCTGTCAGTACTGCGTACTACTGTGTACCCATACCAGTAACCGTTACTGATTCATCGCCTCCCTAAGGGAATCACTGACCATTACGTGACTCAGTACTGACCTAGCATGACGTCACGAGCTCTTTGAATCCGTGCCCTCCAGGCACTGGGCAGGGCAGTTGAAGACAAGGCATAGTAAAGAGTAGACAGGTCAGGTCTGGTGCTCTTCCTTATTTTACCATTAATATAAGTTATCAAGCCATCCATCGTGTGTGTTTATTCCCAAATCCATCAATCGAACCCCCACGACACCTTAAGGATACTAACCTGGAAAATCCTGGAGGAACTGGTCTCAAATCTGCTCATGGAAATCACTCCCTACAAAAGCAAGAGACTAGGCAGGCGGTGCAACATCCCACCAATGAAAAGCAGGGGTACCATGAGTATGCTAAGAGATAACACAATTAGTGTCAGGGGCCATGACTGTTCAACTGCCTCCCATCATACATAAGGGAAATAACCAATAAACCCCTGGCTGTCATCAAGAGGGAACTGGATGGGCACCTATATCAGTACCTGACCAGCAGGACTGCGGTTCCTACATTGCATTGCGTGCGGCTGGCAGTAACAGCCTGGTTAATCCACTGAACCACCACTAGGCCTGGTCATGGATCGCGCTGCAGGGGTGTTGACCCCTGGAACACCCTCTAGGTATACTACTGGCTAGCCAATGTGTCTGGAGCCAGCGATCAACAGAAATATGCCCTACCCCAATAGTAAGCAAACTGCCAGTGTGTCTGGAAGTATGCTTACAGTTGGGCACATAAAGCTCCTTGAATGGTTCAATGACTATATTTATCATTAGTTTCATTATTCATACCATATATCCCTCCCCGGAATAAATATGTATAATGTATCCGTGTGCATCGTAAGGACAATAATAATGTGGGAAGACAGTAGGTAAACACACTTCTACTTCTTAAAGGGGAAGGGTGAGGTATAAGGGTCTTCCAGGGTGAGTTATTTTAGAGGGTGTTGCTGCGGTGCTCTGGTAGTGTCGTGGCAGGGGCAGCATAGAAAACGGTCTCATTCAAGTTAATTAGCAAGGCAAGATTCATCATGGCAACCTGTGGTGGATATATCTCTGCTGTAGTACAGTGGTTATCATGAACACTGAGGGAGGATCAGAAGGGCATTCTATTTGGGAAATGGATAAATCACTTCTCATGTAATCGGGGACCACACCACTCTGGACCGAAGACCACTATAATCTGGATCAAACTATAATGAACTAACGAATCACAATGGACAAACAACTAATACATTCTGAAAAGGGTTCACTCTGCTCTGGACTAAGGACCACCCTTCTCAAGACAAAGAATCATTCCACATTGTTCCAAGGACCATGCCACAATAGACCATACTTCTCTTGATCATACCACTCCCGAAGTTCCCACTCTGTAACAAACACACTGGACAACACCGCTCTGGTCCACACCACTCCTGGCAACACACACTCGACTGCAATTCTCTAGACCAAAGTCCAAACCACTCTGAACCAGCGACCACATCATACACGGTCTTATGCCGCCAGATGTAGTGATACTCTTATCAACACCTCCAGCTGTGACCACGAGCTCCTCAATTTAACAGGATGTCCAAACCTTCCCTTCAATCTGTTCCTCCCTCCCTCTCTCTCGTTCTCTCTCTCTCTCTCTCTCTCTCTCTCTCTAACCTCTCTCTCAACCCTCATTTTTGATAATTTCATGAGAATTATTCTACAGAAACATACTGAAATTACTTATATTGAAGAAAAGGAGACATTCAGAACATTTATAGAGATTGTTAAGACTGATATAGGAGTAGAAAGAATGTGTTTTGTTCTGCTCGTCGTTTATTAAGGGATCTGCCTGCAACTTCCAACGTGTGACGACGCACTTCTTTAAGTCATGACTGAGGAAGAGAGGTGCAGGACTTTACAAGCGTCCCTGGGTTGAGTGTAGTCACGTGATCTCCACCGTATAATGGTTGGCGTGTACATATGTGCATGCACATTGCTGCTGGTGTACAGCACTACTGACATATTAAGAACCAAAAAATATTTCTTTAAACAAGCTATATCATCAGAATGGAAACAAAGTATATTAAATCATTGTTACAACAAGCTCAGAAGAGTTTGTAATGAGCTCAAAACAACTTTGAAATTAAGAACACAACCTCTGCTCTAGTTTTCGGTCTAAGTTTTGCAATCTCTAAAAGGTCAATAATGTGGAAATTGTGCAAAAGCTTTTTATAGCTTAGATAAGTTGTCTAATTCATCCATTGATGAAATCAGTATAATGAAAGAAATGGTTTATGGTTCTATGATAGAACAAAATATTTCCAACTGTCCTCAAAGATTTTTAAGTCACATGAAATCCTTAAAAATAATGAAAATATACATATGCACATACAACAGAATGAACGAGGATTCGAGCCTAAGTCCTTGCTTGAAACAAGTCAAGCTCGGCAGCACGATCCTTTCAATAGGAAGATTTCATAGACAGATTTTCTGTGACTTTTCTGCATCAAAAGCAATTGCTGTGACCTTGTCTTCCCACAGCCCCAGAAACTTTCATAGTACATCTATTCTAACACCACTTATTCATACAGAGCATGAACTCAATATATAAAGAGACACTGAATGAAACTAATGTATACCTTGCTAAATCGAAGAAATAAGAAATTCTGAGATCGAGACGTTATAATGGTGGTGGTAATACAGATGAGAGGAGATAACTGATTGTTAATGTTATGAATGAAAAGAGGCAGGATGTGCTGTATTTGTACAAAACAAAGCTAAAGACAATAGGAGAGTTTCACTGGAGAGATGTGATTGGGGTTAAATCAGGTGTTGCTGCGAGAATTAGAGGTAAAGAAGGGGTAGTGGAATCATTATCAGCTATGGATTGAGAGGTGGTGGTATAGATGTATAAATTCAAGAATTGTTTGGATTTGAATAAGGGTTGGATGAGAGAAGGGGGTTACAGTATTTTATGAAGAGAGGTTTGCAGAGGAGAGAGAGGCTCTGCGAGTGTTTATGGAGTCTGAACAACGTGAAACAATAATGGTTTGGGGAATTATTATAATCAAATAAAGTGCTAAACCGACAAGGGTCATGCAGTGCTGTGGGGCAGAAAATAGTACCGAGGCTATAAATAGCTTGGTGGAAAGGGGATCAGAGGTGAGGGAGAAAAGGGCTGGAAGGGACGCTAGGGGCTATGTGTCAAATTTCGTACAGTGAAGCAGTTGCTGACAAAAAGTCAAAAAGTGATCATAAGTCAAAGGCAGCACCATCTTCAAGAAGGTTAGATAGGGTAGAGCAGCGGCGTCGGTGGAGGTAAATCCTGCGAACTCGCTGGTAAACTGGACAATCCACAAGAAAGTGAAGAATCAAAATAGGGACCCAACAAACCTCACACAGAGGAATAGGGTGTTGTTCCATAAGATACCCATGGGTAAGGCGAGTATGGCCGATGTGGAGATGGGAGAGCACAGTCTCCCGTGTACAACATTGTGGGACTCCCTCAGCCTGAACAAAGTCTGGGGAAAGTGAGGCACCAACACAGACACTAAAATGTCTTTCAGATAAAAAAGCAGCAAGGAAGGTTGATAGATTACCATGGAGCATACTTGCTACAAAACTTCGGTACCTTCTGCCAAACCATGCACACAGGAGAAGTCGAGGTAATGGTAGAAATGCAGTCTTGTCAACAAGTGCATTTAGCATTGTGTATGACGCATTGAGCGACTGCCCTTGCCCGCTTAAAATCCAAAAGACAATCTGCAGTCTGATTATGTCAATAATGGCCCCACTCAGTACATTTCAAAAGCACTGCACGAGTACACACAGGAGACCACCAAGGCACGCATGTCTGAGAATGCCTGCTTGAGGTTTGAGGTAAAATGAGAGTATAAGTTCCAATTCACTCGTCCAAATGGCCTACGGGGGCTATGAGGCGGTCGGGAATACGTAGTAGAAGTAAGAATAATAGGAAAGTGATCACTGTCGTGCAAATCTGGAAGAAAAGGCCAAGTGTAGTCAAGTGTAATTGACGAGGAGCAGATAGAAAGATCAGTGCAAGAGAGAGACTGAGTGCGAGAGTCAAAATGGGTGGGAGCACAAGTATTTAAAACATGAAAATGATGAGAAGTGAGAACAGTCTCCAACTGATCACCATGAGAGTCACAGTGGGACTCTCCCCAAAGATGATGATGAGCCTTAAAATCACCTAACAAGATGAGTAGCGGCAGAGAAGAGATCAAGAACGCAACATCCGAGAGACAGAATGCAAAGGAAGGGGAGAGATAGAGAGAAAACTGTATACCACCTGTGCAAATAAATATGGGCTGCAGTATAATGCAGCAGAGAATGAACAAAGACCTGTTGAAAAGGTATACCAACACACAAGTGCACTCTCATTAAAAGTTTCATCAGGAAAGGGATCAGAAGAATACAACAGCACATAGCTCTAAACGTAACGGATATCAGCTGAACAGACTTTAGGCTCTTGTAACCCGACACATACTGGGGAAAACTGGGAGAGCAACACTTGGAGCTCTCCCCAATTACCCCTCAGGCCACAAATATTCCATTGTAAATAAGTCATTATTCACAAATGAGAAGCAATAAAATCTATGGGCTATTAGGGTCAGTGAAGTCAATGTGTGGAGGATATGGAAAGCATGTAAGCAAAGAGGAATCAGAATGCTGTGAAGAAAAAAAATTGCTGCAAGGGTTGTGAAAAACTAAGAAGGGCATAAGGAGGTGCACCAGTGTCCATCGAGGGTTTTGTCTCCGCAATATAGTCAGAGATAACGTCAAGTGTTTCAGTGGACAGGGAAGATGCTGGTACCATGACTTCAGAGACAGGTGAGGTAGAGCAAGTAGAGATAGGGGAGACTATGGAAGGAACCAAAGAGGTCTGAGAGGGAAGAGATGTATGACTATGGAGAGATGCACTGGCAAGGAGAAAAAGAGTCCTGCGGTGGAACAGAAGGGGACTGGGGATGAAGACTGGTGGGGAACAGAAGAGGGGACCACACAAGGGGGGTGAACCTCCACTTTCGTGTGTGAGTTAGAAAGGGGGTGAGAACTAGGCACCAAGGCTGAAAAGGAAAACTGTTGGGAATTGTAAGCACTGGAGGAATGCAAATAGACTTGGGCTTAGCAGGTGAAAGAGGAAAAGAATCTAGTGGGTGAGAAGATGAAGAAGTAGAGGTAGGAAGAGGTAAGGATTTGGGGGTTTCAGAGGGCAAAATCACAAAAAAAATAGAGAAGACATGGCACCAGAAGAGCTGGTAGGCAGGGGGACCACCAAAGTTAGAGGTCTCCTAGCTACTTGAGAATAAGGAACACCAGGAAGATTCCCCTTAAGATAGACCTGACATTGGCAGGAAATAGAAGGGCGAGTTTCTTTGCAATTAAAGCAAGTGGGGGAAAAAACTGCAAGATGTATCGACATGATCCGCAGCACTGCTGATTGGGCACTCCACTGCAGACAAATCAGTTTTTAGCTGGGTGTCCGAAGCACCAACAATTTCAACACTGTTGGAGTGTAGGGACCACTTTAAGAACTCCTAGGCGATGTCCCGTGATATAAACGGAGGACTGGAGTTCACAACAGTCAAAGGTTAAGCAGGCAATGTTACTATTAAAGCACCTCCACCTGTGAGCGGGAAAGACATATGTATCCATTTTAAGAATTGGAAATTCCTGAAGGGCTAATTGCTCTAAAATATTGTCAACACAAGACAAAAAATTACACTGAACAAATGTATGCAGTAAGAACACTGTATCTCTGCAAGAATTGAGAGTAGCATGCTTGTGAACTGTGACAGGAACGTTATCAATGGAAGTAAATGGGAAAGATCATGAGCTTGTCCTGCATTCTGAAATACAACAATGTGCACACTGCTCTGAAGAACATGAAAGGATATATTTTGGCCAACGTGTCATAAAAGAGCTTTACCGATACTGTGGTCAGAAAGATAATCAGTTGGAGACATTGGTGTAAAGAAAAAGAATTTGGTCCACTGTGTATTGTAAACATGGTGCATAAAGGAAGTGGATGTCGTGTAGGTTGTTTCTGGGTGGAATGAGCAGAAATCAAAGAACCATCATCAGCAAATGATCTGGAACGTTTAGACGTAGGACTACTGGTGACCATACCTAAGGTTGGTGGGTGATCCGAAAACCGTTGCACTGTACTGAGGAAGCCAGATGCATGAACATGTGTAAGGGGCAGAGGCACTAGAAGAAATGGGCAGAGTCTGGGCACCTGGAGCAGGTGACAAAGTTTCACCAGCAGGAGGTACAGGAGTATGGGAAAAGTCTGGTAAATGGTTCAATAGCAAAGCTTGGTCAGAACAGGATGTGGTAACAAAAAGAGGCCTGGAAGTTGGAGGAGGATCATGGGATAAAGACTCCATGATGGTGGCACTTCTTTATTATTATTTTAAGGGAAAAAAAGGAAGAGGGACAGTTACTAGAAGGCATGAAGGGGCTGTAAGTTTCCCCTCTCATCCAAAAGGACCTCGACACCGCATGGAACCCATGACATACTCAACCGTTCACGCCAGTAAACCAGTGCTCTGGGATAGCAACCTCACATCCACCGAGCCACCTCAATGGACAAAAGACAGGGTGGTCGGATACTTGCCAGAAAGCATACCTCCTTCGGCTGCCACCTCCCTGAACCAACAGGCAGCCTCCAGAGATACATCCATCACCTGCAGGACACCCCGTCCCACCTTCTGGAAATCCGGGAGGGAGCAGGGCGCCTAAGGAACCCCATGAAGCAGGATGAACCCCGGCACACTTCCCCTACCTAGAAACCGTAATGCCAGAGGAGAGGACCCCAGAGGGATGGGGAAAAGGGAGGGGAAGAAAAGGGAAAAAAGGGGGGATGAGGAGGATGGGATGGGGGGGTAATTAGGTTCGATCAGAGGAAGAAGACAGGGTCCAATTCCTCAGACCAAGAGCCTCTTTACCACGACAAGGAGCCCACTTAAAGAGGATTGTTTGGAGAAAAACTGTCAAGAAATGGCAATGTCTTCTCTTCGGATGTAAATAACATTTGATTGCTTTGAATTTAAATATTTCAAGAATAATGGTGCAAGATCAAGTGATTTATATATCAGAAAGGTATGGTCAACTTAAGATGTAACACTGATATAAATTAATTGGGCACTTATTCAACCAGTCTACTGTACAACATGATAAGCAAGGAAATCATTGACCAAAGTAGGTCCTATGTGGAATTATGGCAGTGTATGTGTGGGCACGACTGAATAGGGTTATTGGTCCCTGGTTCAGTAGTGAATTCAGTCTGAAGCCTGCCACTCCACACTTCAGGGTACTTCGATCAATGGGGTACTGATCTTTATTCCGAACAGTAGGCAGTGGGATGTGACAGGCAGCAGCTATGGTTGTCTCTGGTCATGGAAGTGCCACTTCTTTACACGTGTATACAACTAAATGCATTCATCAATACTCACGTGGTAGTGTTGGGGGCGGAGGATACCTGAGAATACTTGTTAAGTTACACAACTGCCTGGTCTAGCTAATGATACCCTTTCCTGGCGTGATCGAATGGTGTACAAGTGTAGCCACCGTGCATGGTTCATAGATGAGGTCATCCTTCTTACTGCTGAAATGTGACTGCCACTCCCAGCCGTGGCTTGGCCTTCCCCAGGGTGCCTTTGGCGGGATAGGAGGTGCATAAGGCATTTATTCTTTATGGGAAGTGTATCTACTGCCTTAAGCTAAATGACTATCTCTTAACTTAGCTTAAATATGTGAAATAGTAATGTAGTAATTGTAGTATATAATTAGCCTAGGAGTTACGAGGCTAATTATTAGAATTAAGTATACACAAAACTGACGCCTGTCTCCGGCGTCGTCTCTTCCAACTTATGCCCCCATTTCCCCAACCTGGGGATGAAGGGGGGGGGGGGGTGCGTGGAACGGATTCTGGAAAATATCGATATTTTCCACAGACCCGGAAGGATTCCGCATTGCAACGCCATCCCACTTTTATTAACCTATCAATTTATGAATTTATTCTCTGATAAAATTATGAATACAATCATTATCCTAAAATAAATAATTTATCCATATATCTATCGTCTCTATTAACGTTATATTTATCGAAACTTAACATTAAACCTAGCCAGCATGATTATCAAAATTTAATTTGCAATTTCTTTAAGAAAAGTACATTCATTAGTTGTCACAGGTACTAATAAAGGAAGAAAAAAATTAAGTTCATAAGTGAAAATACCAACAGCTAACATGATCGATCTTATAAGGTAAGTCTTCTTGAACTTTAGGTAAACCATATATGTTGAGTTTTCATCCTGAGCTGAATAATTCAAAATAAGTTATCAACTTTTTCAGACTTCGGCTTACTTACAAACCTATTATTTGTTTTATTAAACAACTAAATATCATCATGAACTCACATACACATTTAATATGCGAAGCATTTTGTCTATATAATCCACTATTAAAAAACTACCTCATTCATCTGGCTTCATATTTATTATAGTTTCATGCTGAGATAAACTCTTCATTTGTGATATTATACACAAAGTTATTACTATATTGGTAATATGAGGAAAGTACCATATATCTCAACGTACTCTTAAAATATTTAATAGTGTTTTTTTCCAAAATCGTAGATCTCACGAGTCATCTCATTTCCACCACTGCTACTTCATACATCATTCATTGATTGCTTTCGGTTTTAAAATATTCCGTCATCAGGCGCTGTACAACATAGGAAATCAATTATAAGAAGGAGATCTAAGTATATCCTGAGGTTCAAATTAATATATGTAATAGAAAATAACCTTCACACTTTAGGAGATATAAATATATATCAGGAGTACTTACGTAGCGACACTCTTGTGTACAGACACAAACTCCAATTACCTTGTATGTTTGTGCTCTTAAAGTTATAACAAGATTATTTTCTTTGTAGTGGAAATGAGATGACTTGAAGTTTGAAAAATGCGAGGCGAGCGAGCGAGAGCGAGAGAGAGAGAGAGAGAGAGAGAGAGAGAGAGAGAGAGAGAGAGAGAGAAATCAAAACGGGAGCAGAACATCTCGTTTTAGCGTATATCGTATATACTAAATATTATGAATAGAAATAAATACATGCACATGGTTTCAGGAAGGACCTTTTCTGTTTTCAAATTGTTTAACGACAGGAGGGTAATTGATATAAAATAAGCAGTTTTGTACATATGGCTCTCGAGTTATCGTACAGCTTCCGTGGTTGTCTACTTTATGCTATGTCATAGTGTATATTTCAAGAAGCCCTTGACACAGTCGGTAACACTGTTTACTCCACATATTGGCTAACATATCCGGTGTAAGGTTTCCAACGCCGGTGTAAGGTTTCCAACGCCGGTGTAAGGTTTCCAACGCCGGTGTAAGGTTTCCAACGCCATTATTTATTCTAGCAAAGCAATGCTTTAATACCGGCCACTGGTTTCCTCTCGCGTAACTCCACAAAAAAAGTCATATGGTATGATATCATGGTAGTATGGGATCCATTAGTTAGGGTCATGATGATCAATCGATCTGCTAGGCAACATTATTTATTTGTTTCCATGTTTGTGAAAATACACTAAAATTTCCAAAAGGCTGGGAGTTGAACCCCGCCCTAATGTGATCTGTCAGTTCAAATCTCCACAATTTATCAAAGTGGAAACTATGCAATCTCGCTCCCATAAGCCTTGGATTTAAGTATTAATGATATTGTAACTTGTTACTTTGCTGGTTGAGTTATGGTGAAATTTCTTTGTGTATTATTTAGTGTGTGTGTGTGTGTGTGTGTGTGTGTGTACTCACCTAGTTGTACTCACCTAGTTGTGGTTGCAGGGGTCAAGTCATAGCTCCTGGCCCCGCCTCTTCACTGTCCGCTACTGGGTCACTCTCCCTGCGCCATGAGCTTTATAATACCTCTTCTTAAAGCTATGTATGGAACCTGCCTCCACTACATCGCTTCCCAAACTATTCCACTTCCCGACCACTCTGTGACTGAAGAAATACTTCCTAACATCTCTGTGATTCATCTGAGTCTTCAACTTCCAACTGTGTACCCTTGTTGCTGTGTCCCATCTCTGGAACATTTTGTCTCTGTCCACCTTGTCAATTCCTCTCAGTATCTTATATGTCGTTATCATTTCCCCCCTATCTCTCCTGTCCTCCATTTTCGTCAGGTCGATTTCCGTTAACCTCTCCTCGTAGGACATACCCCTTAGCTCCGAGACTAGCCTTGTTGCAAACCTTTGCACTTTCTCTAGCTTCTTTACGTGCTTGGCTAGATGTGGGTTCCAAACTGGTACTGCATACTCTAGTATGGGCCTAACGTACACAGTGTACAGGGTCCTGAACGATTCTTTATTAAGATGTCGGAATGCTGTTCTTAGGTTTGCTAGGCGCCCGTATGCTGCAGCAGTTATTTGGTTGATGTGCGCCTCAGAAGATGTGCCTGGTGTTATACTCACCCCAAGATTTTTTTCCTTGATTGAGGTTTGTATTCTCTGACCCCCTAGACTGTACTCCGTCTGCGGTCTTCTTTGCCCTTCCCCAATATTCATGACTTTGCACTTGGTGGGGTTGAACTCCAGGAGCCAATTGCTGGACCAGGCTTGCAGCCTGTCCAGATCCCTTTGTAGTTCTGCCTGGTCCTCGTCCGATTGAATTATTCGCATCAACTTCACATCATCTGCAAACAGAGATACTTCGGAGTCTATTCCTTCCGTCATGTCGTTCACAAATACCAGAAACAGCACCGGTCCTAGGACTGACCCCTGTGGAACCCCACTCGTCACCGGCGCCCACTCTGACACCTCGCCACGTACCATGACTCGCTGCTGTCTTCCTGACAGGTATTCCCTGATCCATTGTAGTGCCTTCCCTGTTATCCCTGCCTGGTCCTCCAGCTTCTGCACTAATCTCTTGTGTGGAACTGTGTCAAACGCCTTCTTACAGTCCAAGAATATGCAATCTACCCACCCCTCTCTCTCTTGTCTTACTGCTGTCACCCTGTCGTAGAACTCCAGTAGGTATGTGACAGGATTTCCCCTACCTGAAACCGTGTTGGCCGTCGTTGAGAATCTCATTCCTTTCTAGGTGCTCCACCACTGTGGAGCACCACCAGTGTGTGTGTGTACTCATTTAATTGTGGTTGCAGGGGTCGATTCATAGCTCCAGGCCTCGCCTCTTCACTGGTCGCTACTAGGTCACTCCCCTCCCTGCTCCGTGAGCTTTATCATACCTATTCTAAAACCTATGTATGGATCCTGCCTCCACAACCTTCCATTCCAGACTGTTCCACTTCCTGACAACTCTGTTACTGAAGAAATACTTCCTGAAATCAGTGTGACTCATCTGAGTCTGCATCTTCTAATTGTGACCCCTTGTTGATGTGTCCCATCTCTGAAACATCCTGTCCCTGTCCACCTTGTCAATTCCTCTCAGTATTTTATATGTCGTTATCAGTAATTTAGGTGCCTTATCGCATACATAAGTACGATAAGGCAACTAAATTACTGGGAACGGTTGAAGATCCTTGATCTGTATTCCCTGGAACGCAGGCGAGAGAGATACATGATAATATACACTTGGAAAATCCTAGAGGGATTAGTACTAAACTTGCACACAAAAATCACTCCCTATGAAAGCAAAATACTCAGCAGGAGATGAAACATTCCCCTAATCAAAAGCAGGGGCGCCACGAGTACATTGAGAGACAACACAATACGTGTCCAGGGCCCAAGATTGTTCAACTGCCTCCAAGCATACATAAGGGAGATTACCAATAGACCCCTGGCTGTCTTCAAAAAGGCACTGAACAGGCACCTAAAGTCAGTACCTGACCAACCAGGCTGTGGTTCGTTCGTCAGTTTGTGTGAGGCCAGCAGTAACAGCCTGGTTGATCAGACCCTGATCCACCATGAGGCCTGGTCTCAGACTGAGCCGCGGGGGCATTGACCCCCGAAACCCTCTCCAGGTAATCATATGCCCCCTATCTTTCCGGTCCTCCAGTGTCGTCAGGTCGATGTCCCTTAACCTCTCCTCGTAGGATATGCCCCTTATCTCCAGAACTAGTCTTGTTGCAAACCTTTGCACTTTCTCTAATTTCTTGACGTGCTTGACCAGGTGAGGTTACAAACTAATGCTGCATACTCCAGGATGGGCCTGATGTAAACGGTGTACAGAGTCTTGAACGATTCCTTACTGAGGTATCAGAACGCTTTTCTCAAGTTTGCCAGGCGCCCATATGCTGCAACAGTTATCTTAAATGGTTGATGCGCGCTCAGATGTGCTCGGTATTATACTCACCCCAAGATCCTTTTCGTTGAGTGAGGTTTGCCGTCTCTGGGCCCCCTAGACTGCACCCCGTCTGCGGTCTTCTTTGCCCTTCCCCAATCTTCATGACTTTGCACATGGTGGGATTGAACTCAAGCCAGATGCTGGACCAGGCCTGCAACCTGTCCAGATCTCTTTGTAGTTCTGCCTGGTCTTCGTTCGATTGAATTCTTCTCATCAACTTATGTGTGTGTGTGTGTGTGTGTTTGTGTGTGTGTGTTTGTGTGTGTGTGTGTGTGTGTGTTTGTGTGTGTGTGTTTATGTGTGTGTGTTTATGTGTGTGTTGTTGTGTGTGTGTGTGTTTTATATGTGTGTGTGAGAGAGAGAGAGAGAGAGAGAGAGAGAGAGAGAGAGAGAGAGAGATAGAGAGAACAAAGAGAAGACAGAGACAGACATGCCGGAATAAAGATATAGCTTCTCGCTTTTAGTATATTTGCTGCGTTAGTACATGCTTCAAAGGATTTTGGTCAAAGTAAAGACCTGCCTTGTCTCTGTGGTAAATTAAAGACTATCCTCATGGTTGATCTACACGCAACTCAAGAAATTCAATGTGGCAACGTGGATAATTTTCGCAAGAGTTAAGTATAAAAAAAAAAGGCATTTTGGTTATTATGCAGTCATCATCATTCAAGTGAATTAATAATTTAGGAAAGTTTACACGTCTGCTGGCTATTACAAAATAATTACTTGGAAGGGATGAATGCTTCTAACATAATTACTTAACTTGGATATTTACCAGCCTTGGTTATAACAAGAAACTATTCAGTAATTTTAGAACAATTTGCTTTGTTTATTCTATAGCTTTATATTTCACATAAAACATAGATGTAAAATTATTATTATTCAGTCTTTGAAGTGTTTAACTGCATATTCCTCACCAAACAAATGTTTTCCTGCCATACGATTTAATTATTATAATTATTATTTTAATTAGGGGAAGTACTCAACGTCTATGGTTCATTCAGCTTGAGGCTCAATCCTTTTTCACTATAGTATGACGCAAAATCACTATACTGTAGTGACTCAGGGGTCACACCTCCCAAGGGTTACCAA
>WNWK01019641.1:20000-37356 GCA_009830355.1 Cherax destructor
AGTGGAAGTGACCTGACTACCTGGAGTTTTCCTGGAGAGGGTTAACTCCAGGTAGTCAGGTCTAAACCGGGGAGTGATGGATCTGTCTCGCATGGGTCAGTAGGCCTGCTGCAGTGTTCCTTCTTTCTTATGTTCTTATATATATATATATATATATATATATATATATATATATAAATATATATATATACATAAGGATTCTAAATCATAGGTAACACATTATAAGATTGTCCACACAGCTTCCTAGAAAGTTTTCTATAAGTAGACTATATATTTCTTCAAATAACTGTAAAATTAGATGCTTCCAGTAGAAATGGTGATGATATTTACCCAACTACACCGGCTTCATACGATATGTATCACTGGATATTGGGATTCCCCACTGTAATTGATTTCTAACTGTAATTGATTTTCAACCTGTGTTATGATCACCTGTTATGATTATATCATAACAGGTGAAAGTTCTGGACTTTCATTTGTAGGAAAGCCAGACAATGAATGTGTGGCAAAAGTGTATGGGTAGCCTGGTTCTAATATTATCGTGGGTTATTCACATCAGTAACTATAGTATCTAAATTCCATAATGTATCAACTGGTTCATTCATTTATTCAGTAATAATAAAAATATTTTGTGGAATACAGTCAGTGGTTAATTTTAATAACTAGTACATTTTTCACTACATAATATCAGTTACTATCTCACCTGGGAGAGAATTGACCACAACATGTTATCTCCAGTTGTTAATAGTAAATGAACTAGTGTTTACTTACAATATTATGCAACAGTTGTAATCGTTTGTCTTATATGACGTATTGGAGCTTGGAGCTCATAGTGATGTAGCTATCAAAGGTATGGGACACTTACTTAAAGTGTCGTTGCCTGTTCAGCTCTGTTTTCTGTGGAGGTCACCTGAATTCAACTCAAAGTGTCGTGTTTACAACACCTATTTCAATTGGAGCCTTTCCTTTCCCAATTCACCTACACACTATCAGTGTTTTGACCAGCACAACTTACCCCGATCTGTCAAAAGTCTCGATAACAATACAGCAGCCGAAGCGAAGATCACTGAGCACCTGGTACAATGGGTGTTACAGTTGGTTTATATTTACTGTTATTACAGTGGTGTGGACTATAGCTGGGAATAAGGTTCCTTCTGGTGCTGAACTGATGAAATAATTTCCACAGTGTGTGTGTAAGTTTACTTCTGCTCCTTGTAGAAATTATTCAAGACAAACAATTAGGAGTAAATCCATGTTAATTTCTTTACACGAGAATTAACACTATAAAAAACTAAGACATTAGCAAAAGTCATGGTGTCTTATGTTAATTATCAGCGTGTGATATCGGTCATGAGATGTATGGACTCGCTGACACCCACAACACAGTCAGCTGTGTTGTGGGTGTGTCAGTTGTGATGTGTCAGCTTGTTTCACTGCACCACTTCGCCACATAATCTGCTGAGTTCAGCACTGTTTGGGTAAGAGTGGCTCGTGGCCATTAGTGGCCCTGTTGACTCTGGGTGTGGCCCATGAAGTGGCCATCAATGGCCCTGTGTGGCGGGCAGTGTTATAATGAAAGCAGCGTGACTGGGTGTTCAACTCTGACCCCTAGATACGAGGCTTTTAAACACATCTGAGACATACGTGTAAGACGATACAAACAGACCATTAATTATTTTCACTGACACATTGTATATAGGACCTTAAATATATGTTTCTCATAGCTAAGAAGAGATATAATTATTTAGACTCTTCTCTTCATAGCCTTAACTAGTATTAAAAGGAGTACATATGGAAGAACAATATGTCTTCCTGGGACCAATGAGTCTTTCCCTAAGACTCAAAGATGAATTTTACCGCAAGATTCGTGGGAACCCTTGGCTGTGATCTCGTTTTCTATGACCTATGAGGTCCTACTCTATTTCTGAAAGACCTAAAGTAAGTTTATTCGGGTATGCACAAATACAGTTACATAGATTATCATACATAGGTTCTTGTGATATTTTTCGAGGGACTATTCTGTGGTCTGACTTGCAACACCACTTTATAAGGTTCGATCGTACCACTATGTGGTCCTGGAACCATTCTGTGGTCCCTATCTGGTTCTGAAGGAACACTGTTTGGGGAAAGTAGTGAGAGGGGGTCTTAGCTCCCTCGACGGGTCGCTGCCCCAGGGGGCATCACTGTCTCCATTGGGCGTCCATCCCCCTGGGGGTTGGAGAAAAATTTCTCCTGGCAACTATCATACAAAATTCATGTTCATCTGTGTGAGCCCTTTAATTACAGGTGGTCATTTCAACTGTAAATATTATGCAACATTTTTTTTGTGCTCAGATACAGTGATTTAGTTCTCATGTTCTGTTTGAATCACTGAAAATATTGAAAGCATTTCCATATTAAATAATACTTTCTAACACAGTAGGATATTAAGCAGTAGTCTATTACTGCTAACACAACCACCTTATTTACCAATCAGAATATATAGTATATATATATGTCGTGCCGAATAGGTAAAACTGGGCAATTAGCAAGAACTCATTTAAAATTAGGTTCTTTCTAAAATTTTCTCTTATACGTTTAGAGACATTTTTCTCTTTTATGTTTTTGCAAAAAATAATAATTTTTTACCCAAAGAACCTTAGAAAAATTACCTAACCTTATTATAACAAGCACAATTTAATTTAGTCTAATCCAACTAAATATATTTTAGATTAGTTTACAATAATTTAATAATAAACAAACACAATGAGATTTTTTTTCGTTAGGTTCAGAATTATTTTTGCAAAATTATTGCATACATAAATTTCCGCTTGTCTTATTCGGTAAGAAGCCAAAATCGCAAGTTTTACCTATTCAGCACGACATACATGTATATATATCTTCTTCTTCTTCTTTCAACAAATCGGCAGCTTCCCACCGAAGCAGGGTGGCCCAAAAAGAAAAACAAAAGTTTATCTTTTAACCTTAGTAATGTATACAGGAGAAGTGGTTACTAGCCCCTTTGTCTCGGCATTTTAGTCGCCTCTTACGTTACGCTTGGCTTACGGAGGAAGAATTCTGTTCACTTCCCCAATGGAGATAAGTGGAAATTGAACAAGAGCTAGTAAGAAAATAGAAGAAAACCCTGATAGGTGTGTTTATATATGCTTGTACATACATGTGTAGTGTGACATAAGTGTAAGAAGTAGCAAGACATACCTGAAATTTTGCATGTTTATGAGACAATAAAGACACCAGCAATCCTACCATCGTGTAAAACAATTACAGGTTTCGTTTTACACTCACCTGGCAGGACGGTAGTACCTCCCTGGGTGGTTGCTGACTACCAACCTACTACCTAGGATGTCGTGCCGATTAAGTAAAACTTGCGATTTTGGCTTAAATAACAACGCTCATCTTGCCATATAAGACAAGCGAAAATGTGTGTATGCAATAATTTCATAAAAATCATTCTGAACCTAACGAAAAAAAATATATTTCATTGTGTTTGTTTATTATTAAATCATTGTAAACGTATCTAAAATGTATTTAGTTGGGTTAGGGAAAATCAAATTGCGCCTGTTATAATAAGGTTAAGTAAGTTTTCTAAGTTTCTTTTGGTACAAAATTATAAATTTTAACCTTAACATAAATGAAAACAATTATCTTTAAACTTATAAGAGAAAATTTTAGAAAGAACTTAATTTTAAATGAGTTCTTGCTAATTGACCAGTTTTACCTAATCGGCACGATATATATATATATATATATATATATATATATATATATATATATATATCTATATATATATATATATATATATATCTTAGGAGGAGGCGGAGAATAAAATTCAAATGGGGTACGTTCATATTTGACTATTTTTGTGTACTAGTAGGAGAACTTTTGAATCACCTTTCAGAGTCACGTCCAAAAATATGAGTATATGGATCTGCATTGCTTCAATATTTAATGTCTGATGCATCTTATTGCCAGAATAGTTCCCATTCACTTCAGTTGAGTGTGGGAATTTGTCAGTGCAATATTTTTTTTAAAAACTTGGAATCATGGGGTAATTTTTTTTTTCAAATTTGACTATCTTAAAAATCACAAAATATTTCCTTCTTTGAAGAAAGTAGAGAATTTTGAAACTAATAATTCTGTAAAATTAAATCTGGAAATGTTAAATGCTTGCAATATTACAGTGTAGTACGTAATATGTGGTCACAACGTGTAACAAACACTGAGTTATCAGAGGGTGTTTGTGCACTGCAGGGCGAGTATCCTGTGACAACAAGATTGAAGTGATCACTATGGTTCTTGTCGCAACACACAAAGCATTGTTAATGGCATCATTAATATTAGTCACTTCATACACTCAGTGGTCATTTTATTAGGTACACCTGTTATATATATGAGTGTGTGTGGAAGTAAAATTTTATTTATTATTAGTATTAATATTATTTAATAACGGCATTATGTTTCAAATAAACATTGTTTTTTTTTGTTATTCAAGAAGAGTAAACAACAACACTTGCACACTCATGGCCTGTAGTAGGCCGGATCCTCACCCATTTCACATAAGACTAGGCACCGACTTTGTGTGTGCACTCACCTATTTGTGGTTGCAGGGGTCGAGAGACAGCTCCTGGCCCCGAGACTCAGCTCCTGGCCCTGTGTGTGTGTGTGAGGAAGGGTAGAGGACGGGAGGGGGGATGACTGGGCTTGGGAAAAATGTGAACAGTGGCTAGCAGTTGACTTAGTGACCCAAATAGAAATAAATCACTTTGTCTGAATTTTTTTGGGGGTTATCCTAGGTTCTCTACACAATATGCGGCTATGTATGATAATCTATGTAACTGTATTAGTGTATACCTGAATAGACTTACTTACCGAGAGAGAGAGAGAGAGAGGGGTGGAGGCGATGGAACTGACGAATACTTCCTTCACTCTGGCTCCGCTATGTAGATGACATCTTTGCTCTTTGGCCTCATGACTCAAGTCTCTTCCAACCATTTCTTGATGCTCTTAATAATCTTGCCCCTTCCATTAAGTTTAAAGCTGAATGGGAATCTAATTCTTTGCTTCCTTTCCTTGATGTTCATGTCCACCGCTCAGTTACAGGTTTTGCCTTTTCCGTGTACCGCAAGCCTATGCACAGTGGCATGTACATTCACTACTTTTCTTATCATGCCTCCTCTGTCAAGAAAAGTGTTCTTATCTCCCTCTTTCTAAATGCTCTCCGCATTTGTGATCCTCAGTTCCTTGAAGCAGAAATTTCCACTCTTCATAATTAATTTTCCCGTCTTGGCTACCCTTCCCATTTCATAGACTCTGCTTTCTCTCGTGCCAAACGGACTTTCTTCTCTCCTAAACTTCCCTACTCCTGGGAACTCTCCTGGTTGATCAGGCTCTGATCCAACATGAGGCCTGGTCACAGACCGGGCCGCAGGGGAGTTGACCCCTGGAACTCTCTCCAGGTATCTCCAGGTATACATCTCTGGTCTCTCTAATCTCAACAACTCTCTCCGTTCCTTAGATATCAAACTTACCTTTCGCCAGACTAACATTCTTCGCACTAATCTAGTTCATACCTCCCCTCCCTCTTTAGATTCTCCTGGTGTCTACTCTATTTCTTGCTCCTCCTGTCCTCTTCAGTACTTTGGAGAAACTGGCCGATCTCTTTCTGACAGACTTAGGGAGCACAAAAATAGTGTTAGGGTTGCCGACACCAATAATGCTCTTTTCTGTCATGTCAGAGATCACAGTCATCCTATTGATTGGTCTTCTGCTAAAACTGTCTACCCTACGTCTAACTTTCACAGTCGCCGTCTGGTTGAATCCTCCCTTATACACAACTTTCCCTGTATGAATCTTAGCCCTGGCTTTGTCTCTGTTGATGCTTTCCTCTCCCATTACATTGTTAAATGCTCCAAACTTCAGAACACCCGTGACTTAACCTGATTCCTTCCCCTTCTCCTCTTTCTTCTTTCTCCTTGAATGTGTCCTCCTTTATTCTATTTTCATCATTTTTTCCCCCCTCTGTGTTCTTGTCCTTACCCTATGCCGGCCACCATCTTTATTGCAGTGCTCCTCTTTACTAGAACTGACTGACTCCACCACTACTACTACTTCCACCACTACTACTTCCACTAGTACCCCTCCACCACTTTCTTGTGCCCTCCCCTGTCTGCTGGCCTATAAATTACCCCTTCTACCTTTTCTTTGTGTTAGTGTGACTTTGTAAATGGTCCAAGTCGGACCGAAACGTCGTCATAAGCTCCTCTCTTCTATGTGCGGGTTGTGTGTGTATTGTTCCAGTCACGGTATTGTGCTTTTTTTTGTTATTGATGAGTAGTGAATATGCTCCACAGAAGAGGCACCACAGACGAGAACCCACCAACGAAGGACCACCGTCGAGGCACCACCAACGAGGCACCACATACGAGGAACCACAGATGAGGAACCACAGACGAGGCACCACCAACGAGGCACCACCAACGAGGCACCACCAACGAGGCACCACCAACGAGGAACCACAGACGAGGAACCACAGACGAGGAACCACAGATGAGGAACCATAGACGAGGCACCACCAACGAGGCACCACCAACGAGGAACCACAGACGAGGAACCACAGACGAGGAACCACCAACCAGGAACCACAGACGAGACACCAAAGATAATCTCCTATGAAAACTCTATGGAAAGTTATATGCAAATGCAAAATGGAGGCATACCAGACAAGAAACACAGACGAGACATACCAGACGTATTAAACCTACTACCAGCAGCATGTTTCTTTTGACGTAACACAACACTAGCCATCAGCTGTGTTGTGACGTCATACATGTTCCATCAACTGTGTTGTGACGTCATACAACACGTTCCATCAACATCAACAAGTTCTATCAATACGTGTCATCAGCTGTGTTACGGTCACGCAACACATGCCATCAGCTGTTTTGCTGTCACACAACACATGCTATCAGCTGTTTTGCTGTCACACAACATGCCATCAGCTGTTTTGCTGTCACACAACACATGCCATCAGCTGTGTTGTATTAAATACACTATGTATATATAAGACAACAGTGCCGTCACAGAGACGAGTCTAGCTGCTTCACTGTTCAAACCTTGTCTAACTTATTTTTATACAATTAATATTTCAACTAGTATTTATTACGGTTGCGGCTTCAATACTTGGGATAAATATCTTATTCAACTGTATTCATGGTAGCAGCGCGGTATGACCCTTTTGGATTTAGCGCATAACTTTATATTTCTTTCATATTATTAATGGACAGATCTCTCCCTCCCTCCCTCCCTTAACCCTCCCTCCCTCCCTCCCTCCCTTAACCCTCCCTCCCTCCCTCCCTCCCTTAACCCTCCCTCCCTCCCTCCCTCCCTTAACCCTCCCTCCCTCCCTCCCTCCCTAAACCCTCCCTCCCTCCCTCCCTAAACCCTCCCTCCCTCCCTCCCCCTCTCTCTTCCTCTCTCTCAGGAAGAGTAATTCCGTATTGAATATTAATATAACTAGCCCATTAATAAACAAAAAACTAACCCTGGCCTCAAACTATGGTCGTAACTGGTAGCAGGTCCAGCGCTAATACCACTGAGCAACGAGGGTCACAATAGGAAGGCTTCACATGTGTGCGTCACTGGCAACAATCTGTGACCCAAGATGGCCGTGGTAAACTATTATCAATGAACAGACATAAGAATAGGCGAGACTCGAACCATAGTC
The DNA here is from genome assembly GCA_009830355.1 of Cherax destructor. Lineage (NCBI taxonomy): Eukaryota > Metazoa > Arthropoda > Malacostraca > Decapoda > Parastacidae > Cherax > Cherax destructor. The sequence continues at coordinate 27,724 of WNWK01019641.1, forward strand.
CTGACATTGGCATTTTCTAGAGCTCTTTCATGTACATGTTAAGTACCCATCAGCTGATGCCTACGTAGAGATGACACGGACAGTCAGTAGGTTCCAAGACGTAGCACGGACCCTTCAGCAGGTACCTACGTAGACATATGGACACTCAGCAGGTACCTTCGCAGACATATGGATCCTCAGAGGGTACCTACACAGACAGACCCTCAGCAAGTACCAATGCAGACATATCATCCTCCCTTAGCTGGTACCATCACATACATATGGACCTCTCAACAGGTACCATCGCAGTCATATCGTGGACTATCAGTAGGTACCATCACAGACATATCACGGACCCTCAGCAGGTATCATCACAGACATATGGACCGTCAGCAGGTACCTACGCAGACATATCATGGACCCTCAGCAGGTACAATCGCAGTCTGGAGGTCCCAAGGTGGTAATTGCAGTTATGTATAACCCACCACACAACAGCAGGACGCCAAGGCAAGAGTATGATGAGAGTAATAGAACGATGGTTGAAACACTGGCTGAAGTGGCCAGAAGGGCTCATGCGAGCAGGGCGAAGCTACTGATCATGGGTGACTTCAACCACAAAAGAAACGTGGAGGGCTAAGATAATGGAGGGGGTTCTGGAAAACTTCATGTACTAACACGTAAGGGGTGAGTATAACACCAGGCACATCACCTGAGGCGCACATCAACCAAATAGCTGCTGCAGCATACGGGCGCCTAACAAACCTAAGAACAGCATTTCGACATCTTAATAAGGAATCATTCAGGACCCTGTACACTACACAGTGTACAGTTCTTAGGCCCATATTGGAGTATGCAGCACCAGTTTGGAACCTACACCTAGCCAAGCACGTAAAGAAACTAGAGAAAGTGCAAAGCTTTGCAACAAGACTAGTCCCGGAGCTAAGGGGTATGTCCTACGAGGAGAGGTTAAGGGAAATCGACCTGACGACACTGGAGGACAGGAGAGATAGGGGGAACATGATAACGACATATAAAATACTGAGAGGAATTGACAAGGTTGACAGAGACAGAATGTTCCAGAGATGGGACAGCAACAAGGGGACACAGCTGAAGTTGAAGACTCAGATGAATCACAGGGATGTTAGGAAGTATTTCTTCAGTCAGAGAGTGGCCAGGAAGTGGAATAGTTTGGGAAGCGATATAGTGGAGGCTGGATCCATTCATAGCTTTAAGAAGAGGTATGATAAAGCTCATGGAACAGGGAGAGTGACCCAGTAGCGGCCAGTGAAGAGGCGGGACCAGGAGCTATGACTCGACCCCTACAACCACAACTAAGTGAGTACATATTACGGGCCCTCAGCAGGTACCTTCGCAGACATATAATGGACCCTCAGCAGGTACCATCGCAAACATATCATGAACCCTCAGCAGGTACCATCGCAGACATATCATGGACCCTCAGCAGGTACCATCGCAGACATATCATGGACCCTCAGCAGGTACCATCGCAGACATATCATGGACCCTCAGCAGGTACCATCGCAGACATATCATGGACCCTCAGCAGGTACCATCGCAGACATGTCTCAACATTCACGAGCCAGATGCACCAAAAACAAAATTCGAATTTCATGAATTGCATTTGCATAATTAATTATGACTTTGTGCAGTCGTGGTGAAATGAACGGAGATAATTGGCAAAAAATCCTCTGGTAATTTTGGCGCTTGTTGAGTAATTGAGGACACACTCTTTCTGTTGTTGCAAGTTATTATATAGGCTGGTCTTTTTGTGGGGCACGAACACAGACGGTCGCCTTATAGGCTGGTCTGTGTTTGGAACACACGTCCTGGTCTTGTATCCGGTCTGTGTATGTTGGAACACACGTCCTGGTCTTGTATCTGGTCTGTGTATGTTGGAACACACGTCCTGGTCTTGTATCTGGTCTGTGTATGTTGGAACACACGTCCTGGTCTTGTATCTGATATGTGTGGTAGGACCACAAGTCCACAGGTCGACTTATAAGCTGACCTCTCAGTATGGCAGTACACAGATCTTACAAGCTGACCTCTCAGTATGGCAGTAACACTGATCTTACAAACTGATATTTCAGTGTGGTAGTAAAAAATGGTTATAACTATGACCATAATTTATAAAGAGGTGGACCAGTAAGCCAGCAGAAAGCCTCGGTGAGATGACCAAAAGCTCCAACGGCGGGTCATCATATGACTAAGACCCGCGTCAGGAAACACTTGTCCTGTTTTCTGACAGTAATTTTGAAAAAAAAAAAACTGATTACCAAGGTAAGACGAATAATCTCTTGAATGTTACCGATACTTATTGCAAACTCAGAAAGAATCCCTTTGATTCAGTTAATAGTAACTTTAACAAAACAATAAAACGACATATATTTACATATATATTTAAATATATTTACCATATACATATGGATTAATGAAAACGTATACACCAGGTAATCCACTCAAACCAATAATTAGGTCGATCACCATGCCCAGGCAGGGTAGGTGCCAAGGCTGGAGGTTGCTACCATCTGCGGCTCGCAAGCCTGCCCTTCACGTCAGCCTCCTTGGGGCGGGGAATTGGCAGACCAGAGAGGCCTAGCGTTTATCTACCTACCTGCCTCATGCTGGTGGGGGAATGTGGCTAGGCCTGGGGCCAGTTGGTCCTGCCGCTGAGGGGTACCCCCTCCCATGGGAGACATAGGTCTCTGATACTCCCACGACAGGGAGCCAGAGCCGGGTCGCCATCTGGTAAAGACCCGGGCCGGGAGAATTCCCGGTGAATCAACACCACCTCCTCCTCCAATAATTAGCTCAATTAGCTCAGTCGCCTACAAATTATCAAAATGACTAATAGATATATTGAGCTCAATTGTAGGCAAAGTTTCGAACCTTAATGTTAGTAATACTATTAATTTAGTTAATAAATTTAGCAACATGACTGACTTAAACAATTACAATATGGTTAGTTTTGAAGTAACTTCATTGTTCACAAGTTCCAATTGATGAATTAAGTTTCCTATTTGAAGACCTCTTTAATTACGATTTACCATTGCCTGTGCCAACAGTCATTAAGCTTATTAAACTTAGCATTGTTGATGCAAAGTTTGTGTTTAATGGCAAGTTTTACACTCAAGTTTTGTATGGCAATGGGAAATCCTCTCTCAGCAGTCCTTAGCAATTTTTACATGAATTTTTTTTTAAACAATACTGCTTAACAGAATTCTTACTTATAAGTTAAATGGTACAACAATGTGGACGATGTTCTATGCTTAATGCCCAAGAATATAAATAAAAATAATTTCCTACTTGAATTAGTCTAGCTACTCCCACAAAAGTTTATTGTTGAGTTTGAATGAAATGGCTCATTACCTTTTTTAAATGTTTTAATTACAAGGAGAACCAATAATTTAAATTCAAAATATACAGAAAACCAATAGCTGCTCTTATGTACACTTATTCTTCACATATTCCCGTCCATGTTTTCTGAGAGCTCTGTGCATTTGCAGCCCAGAGTTTATAACATGAAGAAATTTTGAAGATTTATTAAATAACTCTTCTCTGGCTTGGGCATATACTCAACCTACGCTACTCCCACTCTCCTCTCACACCACATCTCATTCCAATATTCAGCAGCACCCTTATAACTCATATTACATACTCCTCCCATAGCTCATTCCAACACGCATTATGCAAACCCAAAACTCATCCACCAACCCACCCGACATTATATATATATATATTATATATATATATATATATATATATATATATATATATATATTAGTCGATTTCAAGAAGGTTGTAACGGCTGTCTTGCAGGCAAAGCTGTCATTTAGAAAACACCTTACAGATTCACTTAGCAGTTTGCATAAACGGTTCGCAACTTTTTCGTAAAGATGAAGAATGCCTTCGTGAAGGAGGATGTTTTAGTTATATCAATAATGGCTCAGTGTGAGGAAAGTTTATCCTTAAAGCAATTAAACAGATTTCTAGTCAGTGTTTATGTTAGATAGCCTTGTTAACAAGACTTTCAATGCTGCATTTCTGATTTCTTATGAGAGAGAGAGAAGGCAGACGGGTGGAGTGGGAGACAGCTGGGGGAGAAGGTTGTTGATACAGGGATGAACATGGAGGGAGAGATAGAGTGGGATGAAGATGGAGAGGGAAATTGAGTGCAGTTAGGAGAAGGGAGAGGACGGAAATGGAGAGAGAAGAGATGAAAAGCTGGCTGTAATGAAATAGATGGGGAGAGAAATGAAGAAGAGATTATAGAAACAGCTAGAGACAACGAGAGGATACACTGTAACACACCATCAATTACGTTAGATAAACACCATAATTGCCCAGTTAAACCAGAGGGTCAGCCAGCCTTACTTGTACCCTGTGTACCACTTGTACCTTCCTCCCGTACCCCCTCCCTTTCACCTCAGTTATCTACCTCAATTTTGTTCCTCTCCTGTACCTCTCTCCTGTATCCTTCTTATGAATCCTTTACCCTAAATGTATAATTCCTGGTATGAGTACCCAGCTGGTTTACCTGGTACCCAGCTGGTTTACCTAGTATCCATCCCTTGCTCCCAAGAGCACTCACTTAGCCTTGGTACTGTATGTCACTATCCATATAGATTCTCTCGACTATCCATAAAGTTTCTCTCAACTATCCATATAGATTGCCCAGTTTTTGTTCCATACAAGGACTAGGAATCCTGCTGGCGATTAGAGTCATGTCATGTTCCTGGTAATGACTAGGTACTGATTTGCTCTGTGGTTTAGCGCTTCTTTTGATTATAATAATAATCTATGAGAGTTTTTTCATGGTGACATTCTGGGCAATGCACAATTTTATAATGGATAATTGACTGTACTGGTGGACAGCCACTTACCCTCAGGTAATCAGTCAAGATTGATGGATTGAACACATCGGCTCCAGGTTGAGGGACTGATTACCTCAAACTCCTACTCGTTTTTCACCAGTCTTCTCTGTATTAGACTGATGAAGCCACTGGCTGGCGAAACGTTTCCACAAAAAAATACCCAAGTGTTTCGCAACTCTCATTCTTCAACCTGGTAGGTTTTCTGAAACTTTCATATAACAGTATGGAACACTGACCTTTACGAACCAGTCAGTGTTCTGTTAATGCAAAATTCTCCTTTACATTAGAAATTTGTTTGTGTGCATAGATATTGTAACTTACTGCTATACATGGTACTTATACCATGCACTTGCCACACCAGGTACCTAACTGGAGTATACAACACTACATGATCACAATTCACATGCAAAGTCATCGTAGAATTTACATGCAAAGTCATCCGAGAATTTACATGCAAAATCATCCGAGAATTTGCATGCAAAATCATCCGAGAATTTGCATGCAAAGTCATCCGAGAATTTACATGCAAAAACGTCTAAGAATTACATGCAAAGACGTCTAAGAATTACATGCAAAGTCATCATAGAATTTACATGCAAAGTCATCCGAGACTTTACATGCAAAGTCATCCGAGAATTTGCATGCAAAGTCATCCGAGAATTTACATGCAAACTCATCCGAGAATTTGCATGCAAAGTCATCCTAGAATTTACATGCAAAGACGTCTAAGAATTACATGCACAGTCATCTTAGAATTTAAATGCAAAGTCAACTTAGAATTGTACCAAATTAATCTTTCCATTTCTAATTCACAGTGGAAATATCTAAATCCTGGAATTAATGCAGTTGGACTGCCAACCCATTCTTGTTGTTTCCTGGGTGTTTCAGAAAACAGCTTCGCACTCTTTCCTTGATTTATCAAACCATTCCTTACTTCTGATCACTTCTTGGTTGGCTGTGGCGACTTAATTTTACACACTTTTAACTCACCAGTGTGTCGCTTCTAACTTGATTCATCAGCGCTTCTTGCAGCAGCTAACGCTTCTAACTTGATTCATCAGCGCTTCTTGCAGCAGCTGAACGCTCCTAACTTGATTCATCAGCGCTTCTTGCAGCAGCTGAACGCTCCTAACTTGATTCATCAGCGCTTCTTGCAGCAGTTGAACACTCCTAACTTGATTCATCAGCACTTCTTGCAGCAGCTGAACACTCCTAACTTGATTCATCAGTGCTTTCTTGCAGCAGCTGCAGATTCTTCTTATGGCTCCTCAGTGTCTTCATCGGGACAGTTACACAATATTAACTTGGCCCACCAGCAAATGTGTACATTAAAAATTTTAATTCCATTCAAACACATTTATGTAAATTACGTGTATTATGAAAGTTCAGATCCTTGACGCACACCACTAAAATCCCCATCCCATGATGAATTCTCTCTCTTTTTCTATTATGTAAGACAACAATGCCTATTCAATAAGTTGTCCTGTGTTACTTCAACATTATACTGTCAAATTATCTTTGTCATTCTGGCATTTTTGGTTACTGTAATCTTTTGAAAGCTTCCAACACCATGATATTTGTGAATAATAAAACTAAGCCAAAATATTTAACGTGACGTTAAAAGAATGTAGCAAATTATATGTAGCAAAGAGTGTCTTGGGCCACAGCGAAACGTTGGTAGTATTTTAAAACCTTTAGGATTAATGGCTTATTGAACCTTACGTCCCGATAACATGACAGGAAGTGTTACCAAAATCTGAACAGAAAACGTCAACGATGACCTTGGCTACGGACAGTCGCGAGTCGCCGCCCCCAGCATTCATCCCGCAGGTAATACCATTGTTTACTGCATTCCAACGCAATTTAGAGGGGATTGTGGGTTCAGCATGAAGTCAGAGGTTCCTTGATGCCAGTGAAGGGGGGAAGGGCTCTTTGATGCAAGGAATTGGAACGGCCTCCCCTTCCTTGGATCGGCCCTGTATGTCTCCCATTCCCCAGACGCTATATAACCCCAACTTCGGGTTTAGCGCTTCCCTATGAATATAATAAACTAATATAGCTACTAATTTTGCTGCTGATGGTGGTGGTGGTGTTCCTCCTCCTCCCAATATATCTTACGGTCATCTCTCCTTCTCACAAAATTAAAGAAGTTTTCATCACTTGTGTACTTTTTCCTGGTAGATTATTGTTACTTTCATTGTGTACCTGAGAATTACTAAGTGTCGTTGTTTTTTCTTGAACTGCTTTATTCTAGCAACTTCAGGTTAAATTTGGCGTCTAACTTCTTAATTTATCTGATACCCGGTAAGAAGTCTGCGATCATTATATCTGCTAACCATAACATATTCCGGCCATAAATCTTCTTTACGAACTCTGCGAAAGTTATGGAGTCTTATACACTTTTTAGAGGAAAACCAAAAACAAGATTTCCTGTCCGATCTCCACTGATTCTTCTCTCTACATTCTGACACTAAACTCTGTATTAAGATGTGTTAACCAATTGTCTAAGTTTAAAAATAAAAAAAAAGATCAAATCAGTTTTAAATAAAGATTATGCAGATCAAAGAAATGTGTGAGAGGCCTGGGCCTCCTGCAGGCTACGAATGAGCACTCATGAATGTTTTATGGGGATCAGTTGACCTACGGACGTCATGTTAGTCGTACTGATCTGTTGCTGTCTACTACAGGCGCGTCTACAGAAACAGTAAGCGTTTTGTTGCCTTTCTTATAATGCTTTTCTGGTTTGTGTGAGAGGAAAAATAGTTGAAGGTGCTATTTTTTATCCATTTTTTATGTAACGACAATTACTAGATAACATAAAGCGAAAAGAGAACTGTCGCTAAGAAGAGGTATGGTAAAGCTCATAGCGCAGGGAGTGACTCAGTAGAGGCCAGTGAAGAGGCGGGGCCAGGACCTATGACTCGACCCCTGCAACCACAACTAGGTGAGTACAACTAGGTGAGTAACACATACACATACACACACACACACACACACACACTCACACACACACTCACACTACACACTCAGGCGAATATGATCAACAAAGACATCAGCGTGTAATGGGACATGATCCATTTCATTGACCTTCACTTTCAGAAAACTGAAATCATCATCAAGAAAGACTTAGCTTCATGCAGGTTGGATGTATCCCAATACGTACCATGAAGTCTAGAGAAGTTGGGAGTGTCGGAGGTGAGCACGAGAGAAAGAACCGTGAAAAGAAGTGTTTGTTTTGACCTGCCGGAGGAAATAAGATGGGAAGCAGAACATCTGTCCCATTTTCCCAATATCTTAAACGTCTTGGTGTTGATCTTTCATTTCCCCCACTTCATCTGTTCCTCATGCTAATATCGATCTGATTACTTCTTTAATACCTTTCGAGAATCCAGCTCCAGCAATATTCCTAATATGACTCGCGAAATTATCATGACACGATTGCAAACAAACCATACCCAGGCGGGGATTGAACTCGCGGTTAGAGAGTCGTAAAACTCCAGACCGGCGCATTAGCAACTGGGCCAGCTGGCTACAATAAAATTCATCCAACTAGGTACATTTATACACAATAGGAAGCAAAGGCACCACTGTGACAACAAATGTAAGTTTTTACGGACGAATCAACAGCCAGCGGGGCCGTGACGAACTCTAGCTCAAGTCCCCTCAAAGCCATCATGATTCACGAAATCGTAGTGACACGATTTCATGATGACTTGAACTAGAGTTTGTCATGGCCACGCAGGCGGGCTGAATTAGCCACTGGGCCAGCTGGCCCAGTGGCTAATGAGTCAGTCTAGAGTTTTATGACTCTCTAACCACGAGTTCAAACCCCGTCTGTAGTATGGTTTATCCCTGATATGTCTGATATTCACGGTACTTTCATTCTAGCCCTTGGTAGCGTTCTTTTCTAAGAATAGTCACCTTGCTCGTCACTACCAAGAGTGTTCGTGACGTCTAGCCAATGTGCACACGCCTATGTATCATGTACTCTCTACTCGGGTAGATCTGTCAGCGACTTGATAAAGCCAGAAACATTGAATATTATAGCATTATAAAAACAGCCAGCCCACAAGCACTGATATTGTAATAACCTAACAAACGTGACATAGAGATTATAAAAAATTAGGTCAGACTGCGCACCTATAGAAAACGGGTCCTTTTAAATGGACACATTTAAAGGGAGACATCTGTAAGTTATACAGAGGGGAACAACCATAGTTTATCTATCCCGCAGGATTCTGAGGTAAACTCAGGAAAAACAGGCCCTAATTTCTTGGTGTGGAACTACACTTAAGACGGTATAAGGGTCCGAAATATGTGGAAAATCAAACGTATAATACATTAGATCCATGTATCATTTGACTTCTCGCACATTTAGTATATATACATGTTTTACGAACATCACATGCATACCAAAATAATGGAAAATTATTCAACCGTGCACTATAAACAAACTGAGAAAGTTTCCACCATGCTGAATGAGTGAAACATCCAATAAATATAATTATTATAATCAAATAGAAGCGCTAAACCACAGGGGTTATACAGCGCTGCAGGTTATTGTAGGATGCAGGGAGAGTGAGTTGTAAGAGGGAGATGGACGATTAGTAGGGTATGGAGTGCTACTCGGGGGATCTGTCAGCGACTTGATAAAGCCAGAAACATTGAATATTATGGGATTATAAAACAGCCAGCCCACAAGCACTGATATTGTAATAACCTAACAAACGTGACATAGAGATTATAAAAAAATTTGGTC